>CAUJRU010002313.1:0-82823 GCA_963277665.1 Viscum album
ATCTGTCTTCTATCATCAGTGTAGAAGATGGGTATATATGAAGAATCAAGGTGATCGATACCCAATCGAGTGTTGATCTTGTAATGGATTCACCACATACAATGTTTCTATAGGACCTTCCCTCCCACAGTAAGTGGAAGGGATTTAGCTCCAAATCTAGTTTCAAGAGTGGGTTTCATAGCTCTGTATTAGGCTAGGATCTAGAGTACTATCAGTCATTTTGGCCGATCTGGTGGTCATGGGCAAGGAAGACATGCACTTGTTGTACCTATACAGTAGAGTGGGCCTACTCCAGGTAGTGTGGTTGTTTCACAGGGCTACGATTTGTGCCAGATTTATTCTATACTTCCTACACCTGAGGAGTATATTGTCGGGTTTTCTATGGTGAGAGGTACAGTATTAGTATCTTCTATTCAAGTATCTAATATTTTATATAAAGGTGCATCACATAGTTTCATATCATTGCCTATTTTGGAAATCATTGGGATCATTATTCAGTTTTCTAATAGCATTATTAATTTGGATACACTGTTGGGGATCTTGATAGAGGGTGTATACCAGTACAAGGAGTTCCCCCTTGAGATTGGTGGGTTTCACATCATATGGGATATTTTTTTCCTCGAGATTACATTGTATGATTTCATACATGATATGGAATACTAGTTTCTTATCAATACCATGTTGAAATTTATCATTGGAGGGTGTCCCTCACATCACTAGAGGGAGGATTTATTATTCAAAAAGGTTAAATGTATTTCTATATGATCCAAGCTTGATCACATAATCATGGGATGGGCGGGTTGAAAACTAATATTACTAGTTTATATCTGGATGATTAGGGAATGAATCATAAAGACTTCCCTCCAGTGGTTGATCATTTTAGGGACATTTTCCTAAAGGAATTTTTTGGTTTACCTATTTTGAGAGATGCGGAGTTCTCTATTGAGCTAGTTCCATGAGGTGAACATATATCCATTCCTCTTTATTGGTTGTATATTGTGGAGTTATAGGAGCTCAAGAGGTAGATAAATTACTTAGAGGGAAAAGGCCTTATATGACACAATACTTCTCCAAGGGATTCACCTATCCATTTTAAGAAAATCCATATGGTGCCCTCAAGATATGTGTAGATTATCTATAATTGGAAATGATGAAATTTAACAACCTTATAGTTTTCCTAGGATTGATAAATGTTTTCATAATTTACAAGGAAATTAGGATTTCTCAAACATTGATTTGAAATCTGGATATCATCATGTTTGTGTTCGATCTACAGACATTCCTTGTATAGTTTTATTTGTAGTTTGTTTGGTCTGTATGTATATGTCATTATGATGTTAGTTATTAAAAACACTATAGTAGTTTTCATGGCCCTGATGAATTGATTCTTCCATCCAAATATGGATTTTTTATGGTGTTCTTTATAGATGATATCTTGGTGAATTATAATAATTAACACAACCGAACAAAACATATTAATCTTTTTTGATACACTAAGAGAGAATAAGTTATTTGATAAACACAAAATGTGCCACTTATGGATGGATAAGATTCACATGATGGATCATATTATCTCAGATACAGGATTATAAGTTAACCCAGAGAAGGTGAGTACCATATTTTCCTAGGATAATCCCAAGAACAGATTTGAAATTCATATTTTCGTAGGGTGATATGGATATATATGAAATCTATACATGACATATCACACCCAGAAATACAACTTATATGAATGAATAAGAAGGTTTTGGAGTTTTTATAGATATATACATGAGACAAGTCCATTTTGGATCTAAAAGTGAGGCTCAATTCAGTATTGATCCTATTTTTTCAAGAGTCAGGTTGGAGATACACTATGTATTGTAATGCATCAGGTATTATGATTGGATAACTTCTGATGTATGGGGATAGAGTTATGGAATACTGGTCTCATCAACTGAGTAAACATGAAATGAATTACCTAGAAAATTATGTTGGGTTATTTTTTGTTGTTCATGCTTTTCAATGTTAGAGAATTTATTTACATGGAGATCATTTTTTAGTAAACACATACCTCAAAATCCTCTGGTATAAATTTACAAATCATGATCTAAATATGAGTCAATGAAGTTGAGGTGAGTTCCTACAGTTTTTTGACATCATGCTTACTTATATTTCTATAAACAGAAATGATATTTCCGATGGACTTAGTAGAACGACGTAGATAGAAGAAATTATAGATTCCAAAAGAGAGTGGAAGATTATGGACTTGTTTTTTGAGATTTATATTAAGGTGTTGGACAGTCAGGGGTAGGAAATTTTTTCATCTTTATCTTTGAGCTCTACACTTTTGGATATAGTGAAGATGGGATAGGTTCTTGATGCTGAGGGACTAATCTTATGGTCAAGAGTTGCAGGTAAAGAACTACCTCTTAGTTGGACTATAGGAGGAGATGAAACTCTATGTATCCATGTTCACATTTTGGTTCAATAGACATACATAAAGAGATGATGCTAGAGTTTTATTCCTCAGTTTGAGAAGTACATCTCGAAATTACCAAGATGCACTAAGACTAACATCGCAATTATTGGTGGAAAGTGAGGAAATTTTAGGAAGGTTATTTTTTCACGTGGAGTTCCACCTATCAGGATATGAATACCGAAAATCAACAACCATAAATTATTTTATAGTTGTACCTATTACCTAGTATAAGTGGCGTGATATTGTGATGGGTTTAGTTACCAGGTTTCCAAGGTAACCTCATGGTATAGATGTATTTTTGGGGGGTTTTGATAGGATTATAAAGGTTTCTCATTTTATGCTACTCAGGGAGACCTTCTCAGTGAACAATCATGTTATATTTTATATCCATGAGATAGTGTGACTTCACGGGGTTAATCAAACTGTGGTATCAGATAGTGATGTATGGTTTACTTGTAGTTTATGGAATTTTTTCTATAGGGAGTTGTATAATGACCCTCAATTTTAATAAATAAAAAGTTCATCATTTTTGTGGGACACTTAATATATTACATAAACAGACACCCAGTGACCATATCTGTTTAGTGCCTTTGGAAACTTTGAATACAAACTTTTAATCTAGATAAAGATCATAAATTTTTCCCACAAATATCTTCCCCTTTTCTAACCCAACCTATAACCATTCATTATATCTAGGGGAAAGAAAAAATTAGAACAAGGGTCATCTCAATTCCTCAGTAAGGGTAAACAAGGGAGGTAGGTAAGATTAAACATGAGCATAAGTGTATGATAATGAGATCATAACATTATAATATCATACCTTTCATATCAAATATCATAAAAATGAATCAAGGAATAAATATTGGTTATTCATAAGACATTTATCATAAGTGAATCAATAGAATAATCCATGAAATCATAACGTAATAATAAGACATGGAATTTTTGGAAGACACATAAACATGTAATATCATTCCCTATAATTCAGGGTGCATTGCCAAAACTTAACCAGGAAATTTGTAATGGAAAAACTATTTATAGAATAATACCTTTTCATATCTATTAAAATTTATGAATAAGATATTAATTTTAAATTAAATAGGTCACTTTATTCGATGGCGTACCCGACACACAACAATGGGTTTTTCCGAAAACATACGTTGCACACAACATTGAGTTATACCGAAAATTAAATAATAATATTATTATTATGTTAAATATTAGTTAACACATAGTAATTGTATTGGAGAGAATGAATTGAACTAACAGAAATATGAATACACATATTTACTAAATGTTCTTACATCTATCCAACAAATTTTAGAGTCTTTAAATGGGAAATAATCCAAATTTAAGCATTAAATACTCTAATATTTTTAAAAAGTTGTTTTTTCACCTTTTGAATAAGAACCCTTCTTAAATTTAGTCTTTTTCACTTTTATATATTCTATTTAACAAAATAGACCTCTTATATTTAATAAGGACATCAAGATTTAATTTGGTTCAAATTTGGGTATTTTTTTGATAAAATTCATATTTTAATGTATAGTGAAAAATACCGCATTATAATTCAAAACTGGCTTTTCATATAATTTATTTATATATTTAGATTGGTACTTTTAATTAGTTTTAAAGTCTAATTAGATTATGTTTTTATAATTTAATCCAATGATGGTCATTGGAAGTAATTTCACATTGAAATTGGACATAAACACATGTCAATATTTTTATAGTTTTTACTTCATAAAAACCACCTCCCGGGTTTTCACAACAGGAACTAATTTTAAATTAACTTCTGCCAATTATGTGTTTTGTTGTCAAAGCAGATTCAATATTTGGAATCATAAGGTTCAAATTTTGTAAATAGGTACCTTTTATTTTTGGACATTATGAATAGTAACTTCAGTAATTATTTTTATTTACCATGGTTAAAGGGTAAATCTGTTAAATAAGGTTAAAAAATAATACTATAATAATATAAAAATACCCTAAAACGTATCTTAATCCTATTGGATGAGATATTTCCAACCATGAGAAACCTTTTGTTGATTTTAGGACCCCATGGATCCACTTGGGTGTGATTGTGAACTTTTATAATTTTTAATTTAAAGGGAGGTATAACATAAACATATATCTCCTAAATAAAACAATATTAATTTTTTTTATATAAATGATATCTGTAACTATAAATAGTAATTATATAGATAAAAAAATTTATTACATTTTGGTATATTATTTATAAGTTTTAGACATTAAATAAATAAATTTAATTATTACACAATGATGACGTAGTGATTGTTTCATTAATCAAGGATTCAAATAAATGATATTATAAATATTAAAATAAATAATATATGACATAATTAATTTCAACCAAGAATTATATACATGCATATGACATTTTAAATTTATTCAATTTATTTTTCAAAGGAATCAAGTTGTTATGAATATTTAAAATAGTCAAGTATGAATAGTGATAAAAATTAACATAATTCGTTACTTAAAATATAAAATAGTTAATTAAAATATATTTAATTCCTAAAAATCTAAGATTCAACCAAATTTTAAAGATAAGTCCAATTATTTCATAAATTACTTTTTTCTTGGAAGTTTGACATGAAATGTTAATTACATTAACCCATAATGTGCAAATAACATTATATCACAATAAGATTAAAAAGGGTAAAATAATGGTTAAACCAAAAAAGATAAGTAAAAAAATATTCGAATCTTGGATAGAAATTATTGTATGATCGGTATTCGAACTAAAATCATCTTATCTACGAATTAAATGTGTTTTGGACCATTTTTAATCGAAATTGAATTTATAATAAATTAACATGTCAAGACTTTCCTAAAGTGCCCCTCCTCCCTCTTATAAAAGGCCACCACATCTACCCACTTAATCACACATCTCAAGCCCCTTGTCTCATCAAAAATATACTCATATAATCTCCCAACATCCCTATATTACTCCTAAAAGCCTTACCTTTGTCATAAAGAATTTTAAGAAATCCTTTTGGATCAAATCAAAAGAAATTACCCGATTTAGAGGTAACGTCTTCTCTCAAGTTATTTTACATTATTTTCATTATCTGCTACAATTGATCTTCTTATTATATGATTAAATAAAAACACTAGTGACCTAAATATAATTGGATTTTTTATAAGAAGCATTCAAACTACACTTAGACACACCTCCATCGAATGGATAAGAAGATACTATTTCTATGTACGGCGAACTACTGCCTCATGAAATGATGATTATTAAATTTTATACTACCACCTCTCATGGTGGAATTTATGATTGAAATATATTTTTATATGATATATATTATATTTATATTTTTTCTATGCTTCTGTAATCTTTATTTACAACATACCTTTATTCTTTCTATAATGTGTAAATACGATAATTTCATTTGAGGAAGTGTGAACTACCTCCCCTCAAAGTGACATGACTCATTCATGCCATACCTGGAATGTATAAAGGATTGAATTAATGAACATATTTAACATATATAAAATATATATTATAATATAATTATAACATACCTATGTATCATTTTTTTATTCCATTAATATGACAATGAAATGAAAGAAGTGTTCATGCAAACGTAAGAACAACCATCTCCATGAACGGTGTATTTGATTTCTTATCTAAAAATGTTATGGACTATTATAAATACATATATTCAGGATATATATGAAATTTAAATCATGAATACCATTATTCATATGATGAGATTTTGACTACATGGACAATTTACATCAAAATAAGTTCATTTTTGACTCAAGTATCGAATATCGACAAAACGACCGATATAAACATAAATAATTATGTAATTTTAATAACATGGTAACAAGTTATATAAAAGGAATAATAAAATTGTGAAATTTTATAAATAAAATATAAAATAACCTAATTTTATTATTCAAGAATATAAATAATGAACAAGACAAGTCAGATTCAAGGTAAAGGAAATTCTTAACCCAATTTCAATTCATTGGGTTAATCTTCTAATTCATTACTATATTGTGATATGATTGTGTGATAAATGATTTTTGATATATTAACTTGTATTTATAAATTTTTATGTAGATTAATAGTGAATACACATAATCGATCTAGTTTATTGACAAAATGATCTTTTTACGGTAAATCATAACTCAACCTCCATTCATTGAGATAAATATCCATGTCATTGGTTTTGTTTTCAAAGAGTATGTGTGAATAACATCTGATTGTTTTATACTGAATACACACTTATATTGGGAGTATTTATATTTTTCACACAAATTTTTTTATTTATTTATCCTTAATCTAATGATACTATCTTCGTAAGAGATTTCGTCTCAAATTACTTTCCATTGAGACTTATTTTTTTTTATGAAAAAATTCACTTTTAATTTGTGTATATACTCCCCTTCGAAATAATATATCATTAATATCATTATTCTTATGATATTAGAAGCTTTTTTAATGATTTTATTTAATTATTTTTATTCAAGTATTTTCTCTAGTGGTAAGGGACTCTTTAACTAAAACGTCGTTTTAAATGTTTTATAAATTTATTCTTCTAAATAATTCTATTTCATGTCCATGTTTTAAAAATTGGTTTTATGAATTTATTTATATGGAAATGAACATTTTAAAATGTTAAAAATTTTCAAGTGGTATTGGACACTTTGATTCAACAGTCTTTTTATTAAATGTTTTAAATGGTTTTTTAAATTGATTGAATGTTTCAATATCCTGAAATGATTTCTTGATATTGAAAATGAAATTTTATTATTGAAATGTTGATATTTTATGTGTTATTATGGTACTTGGACATTCATTGGGTGGTTATGTGATAAACCAAAGATGGGTGGTTATGTGATAAACAAAAGATGGGTAGTTCTATGATAATCCATGGACAAGTGGTTACAGTTTAACCTCCAATGCATTAGGTATAGATGTTGGATATATGGATATTCCATTTAGTGATATATGTGGAAGTTGACTGTATGGTTATTCCATTTAAGTATGTTTATGTACCAAGTTACCTTAATATGTAATATGTTCCTTTCTATGGGTTTATGGTAATATTTTGGTTACAAAAAGGGTGAGAAACGAGCTTATATTTAGTGAAGTATATTTAATACTACATAATGGTTAAAAGTATTACATTATGATATAGTATTAATGGTTTTAATGTTATCCCAAGACTACTAGTTTTCCTTCCTTGTGTATCCCTTACTGAGATTTTTATGCTCATCCCATGTTTTGAAATGTTTTTCCCTGGACATAAAGAAGAATAGAGTCAAGGATGGGATCAAGGATAAGTTATTTTGTTAAAACATGAAACGATACCCTGATTAGTTTTAAATATTTTTTGTTTTATAAAAAAATAGTGGATAGTGAGTAGAGGTGTCTAATTGTAATATTTTAGTTATTAGGTATGAGTTATGACTAAATTACTTAAATCTCTAAACTCGAAAAGATCCTCGATATGAATTAAATTCAAATTTATGACTTATCTCAAGATTAAGTAATTTTTAATAATGGGGCCTTATAATTGGTATCAGAGGTCAGTTTAGATAAATTTATAGGTTAGGGTGTTATATAATCATAACTGAAGTGTTTAATATAACCAAAATATTTATCATATTAGAAAGAGACATAGTTATTTTAGATAAAGTGAATGAGTTTATGATAACATGAATAATTATATCATAGCATTTACCCTCCTCATAAGATAGTATATGATGATTTTAATAATATACTCACACTATCCCATTTGGATTTAGTAAATGGATGGATCTAGGAGGAACCAAAGTGAAACATGATGTGAAGGAAACTGTGGATGTTTTCAGAATAAGAAACCAAATGAAATGGGAGCTGCAATGAGAACCCTTATATTTATTCTTAACTATAATTCTGGATTCATGATTTACTAATTGATCCTTGGTGATTTTTATAAGGAATCATATATGTGAGAAATGAATCCCTATGGGAGTTCTGGTAAAAATCATAAAGTTAAGTATATTCCAAAACCTATGTGTCATGGATGTGGAATAAAACACATAGGAAAAAGTTTCAACGGAACAAGAAGATGATATGCATGTGTTAATTATGGTCATGAAGCAATAACATTAAATGGAAAAAGGAAGCGTTTAGTTAACTCCATGAAAGGGAAAGAAGTTATTTCCTAGTTATAAATTGAGTGTTTTAAATGTGGTTTGTATGGCCATTACACAAATAGATGCCCTACAAAGATGTTTTGGGAATGGGATCAGTATGACCATACAAATATATATTTACCAACACCTAATTCCATTCCAATTAAAGATGAGGAAACTAAATAATGACATATAAATGTATGGACTATTTCTTAGTTCATTTTCTTGACATTATTTAATCTTAGGACATTATGTATGATTTTTTTTATAGAAAATAATTACAAAAGAATAATATGGGTAATCATAGATAAAGTATAATGAGGAATGTTTGATGATTAAGATGTCTACATTTTAGAAATTGAAGAGTTATGTTGGATCTATGGATGATGATATGTTTAAATGTATTAATGATGTGATTAATTTGGATGACTTATAGTATTTGTAACCCTTATGTTTGTTATATAAAAATGTTTACTGAGAAGAATTATCTTTTCTTTGGTGTATATAGTTATAAAGAAACATTAGGGTTTATATGATCCTTGAATTTCAGGCAATTACAGGTTATTTCTATTTGGAATTCAAAATGTAAGGTATGAGATAACCTTTGATGTTTAAATTTCATATGGTTATTTTTGAGCAATTTATATCATTTTGAGAATGTTATAAAATTATATAGTTTTTGAAAAAGGACAACACGCAGACCGTGTGACAACCCGTTGCATCAGAAAAAGATGCGGGAATCGAACAAACAACTGTTGTGTGACAAGGACTTATTACCTACCACTAGACTATGTGAAGCCCCTGGTTAGTATGTATTATTTTTTTCAGTTAAATGATTTTGCGGATCAACAATAAGATGATCTTGGGAACTTATTTTTTATCAAATGGATGTCTTTATTATTGGAAAATGATATGGTGATTATGTGATAAATGTTATTTCTGAAGACGTTCTCTATTTTTAGAACATTATATGCTTAAGGAAAATAGAAAACAATGTGATTTTATTTTAGGAGTAATGGTTGAATTTCATTTTGGATGAATATATGTTTTTATTGGGGACAAATGGAGATTTGGGTTATTTGTGGAAATGATTAACCTATTATATAAAACATGTGATTAGGTTAATTACTTTTAAATATGAGACATTAAGAGTAGTCGATGTTATTTGGAGATAAATGTTATGATTTATCGACTATGTGATCAAATCCTTCTGAATTTTGGGTTTCTATCTTAGTTTAGATTATTTTAAAGAATTTTAAGGAAAATTGTTTATTGAATAGTCTTTTTTGATCTTTGGGTATTGTTTTCTGAATTTTGGAGATTAAGAGAAGTATTTTTTATAAATGATTATTCTTTTTGGGGATTATCCGATATTTTACTAACCATTTTGGTTTTGGTTAATGTATAAAGAGAAGGAAAATATATATTTCAACTTTTTTGTATTATTAGATTCTAAAGAAGTTGATTATAGCACTTTATTTTTGACCAAGTCATCTTGAATACTCATCTTTTGGAGAAATATGAGTTTTTGGTAGATATTTATCAAAGGATAAAACTCTACTTGGCAAGTAATCATGTTTCCATATGTTCATATTGAATCTCATAAATAAAA
This sequence comes from Viscum album, assembly GCA_963277665.1. Taxonomy (NCBI): domain Eukaryota; kingdom Viridiplantae; phylum Streptophyta; class Magnoliopsida; order Santalales; family Viscaceae; genus Viscum; species Viscum album. The sequence goes on from CAUJRU010002313.1 coordinate 10,239, forward strand.
TTCCCTAACTTTAAGAAAATAAACTTAAAAAAAAGATATTTGTTTACTTTTACTACTGGGATATCAAATACCGTTTAACCCAAAACAATTTTATGGTTTTCTGGTTGTTAACTTTCTCTTGATCATGTTTTCTATCGCTCAACATCAAAACAAGATAGTTATTTTCTCATCCATATACATGTTTTCCTACATGTAATAATAGTATGTGTTATCTTAGCTGACCTTTGTACTTATCTTGATTTATTTTAACATTATATTTTTATGGGATCTTTTTTCGATGTGGTATTTTAAATAAGTTTCCAAGACCAATTTTAAAATCCTGAGAAAGAAATTTCCATAAAGGGGAATGAGGCAATGAATCAAATATTTATAGAATAACAATTTCACATATATATTAATATTTATAAATAATATATTAATTTTATGTTAAATAGGGCACTTTTTCTGATAGCATACCTGACACACAAAAACCAGTTTCTCTGAAATCATACATTGCACACAACATTGAGTTATACTGAAAAATAATATATTATTATTATTATTATTTTAAATGCTAGTTAATTCCTAGAAATTTTATCGGAGGGAATGAATATAACTAACAAAAATATTATTACACACATTTTTTAAATGTTTTTACTTTTATCCAATATATTTTAGAAGCTCAAAATTAGAATGAATCCTAATTTAAGCAAAAAATACTCTAATTTTTTAAAAGGTCATTTTACCATCTTTTAAAGGATAAACCTTTTTAAACCTATTTTTGGTCACTTTTATATGTTCTATTTGAAAAAACAGACTTCTTATTTAGAATAGGGACTTCAATATTTACTTTGGTTGAAATTTTGTTATTTATTTCAATAAAATGCATATTTTAATGAATAGTGATAAATACTGCATATTCATCTCATTTATTTAAATAGTTAGATTGTAATTTTAATTGGTTTTAAAGTTTAATTGAAATATTTTTTTGTCATTTAATATAATTTTGATCATTGAAAGTAATTTAAATTGAAATTGGATATAAACATTTGTCAATATTTTGATAGTTTTTTACTTCTTAAAACCCATCTTTCTTGTTTTCAAACAAGAAATAATTTTAAATTAATTTATGCCGATTCTATGTTTGGAATTTGGAGAAATGGATTCCATAGTTGGAATAATAAAGTCCAAAATGTGAAAATATTTACCTTTATTTGGACATTATGAATAGTAAATTCAGTAATTATTATTTTTTACTATGCTTAATGTACAAATTTGGTAAATAAGGGAAAAAATATGATAATAATATAAAAATACCCTAAAACGTGTCTTAATCATATTTAATGTGATATATATGACCATGGGTATCCTTGGGTCTATTTTAGGACCCCATGGATCCACTTGGTTGTGATCGTGACTTTTTATAATTTTTAATTTAATGAAAAAAGAATTATAACATAAACATGTATCTCCTAACTAATTTATTTATTTGGTTTATATAAATAATATCTTTGAATAATAATATTCATTATAAATGTAAAAAAAATTACATCATTGTTTTTATAATATTTATACATTAATAAATAAATTTAATTATGATATAGTGGTGATACAGTGATTTCTTCATTAATAAAGGATTTCAATAAATGATTTTATAAATATTAAAATAAATATTGTTTGGGATAGTTAATGTCATCAATCAATTATATAGGTGAATATAAAATTTTATGATTTGTTAAATAATTTTTAGATGTAATCAAGTTGTTATGAATTTTTTAAAAAAGTCATGCATGAGTAGTGTCCAAAATTAACATATTTTATAACTTAAAATATAAAATAGTTTATTTAAGGATATTAAATTCCTAACAATATATGATTTGGTAAAAGGGTTAAGATATGTCCAATTATTTCATAAATGAATTTTTCTTGGGTCTTTTGACATGATATGGTAATTACATTAACCGACAATGTGTAAATAACATGATACCGTAGTAAGATTAAAAAGGATAAAATATGGGTTAAACAAAAACTTAAAGGAGAAAAAATCTTCAAAACTTGTCTAACAATTATAGGATAATGTTTATTAGAACCAAAATCATCTTATAATTGAATTACATGAGTTTTGAACCATTTTTAATTTAAATTGAACTTATAATATATTACTATCACAAGTCTTTCCTAAAGTACCCCTCCCCCTCTTATAAAAGGCCACTACTTCTACCCACTTAGTCACACCTCTCAGGCCCATTGGGTCATATAACATCTCATAAAATAATCTCCCAACATCCCTAACTTCCTCCTAGATGCCATATCTTTGTTATAAGACAATTCAAGAAATCCTTTTGGCTCAAATCAAAAGAAGTTATCTGATTTAGAGGTAATGTCTTCTCTCAAGTTCCTTTCCTTTATTTTCCTTATTCACCACCTATGTTCTAATTATTCTATGATTACATAACAACACCAGTATCCTAAATATACTATCATTTTTTATTTATTTTAAGTATTATAATTATACTTACACACACCTCCATCGAATGGATACAAACTTACTGTTTCTGTGTACGGTGAACTACAACCTCATGAAACAATGATTGTTCAATTTTCTCCTACCTTATCTAATGGTGGAAATTATTATGGAACTGTATTTATATATCATATAAATTATATTTATATTGTATATATGCTTCTTGAATTTTTATTTCAAACATAGCATTGTTGTTTCCATAATGGGTAAAGATGATAATTTCATTTGAGGAAGTGTAGAACACCGCAACCTCAAACTGATATGACCGGTTCATGCCATACATGGAACATATAAATGATGGATTTAATAAAAATATGTAAAATATATAAAATTTATATTATACTATTGTAACGCCACGACCCCAGCTACCCAGAATCGGTGCATTACTTCGTAACATTGGCATGATCACAAAAGACCAAGTCTCGAAAGACCGATTAGTTTAGTAGCCTTGGAAACACTAGATACATTCATAAGTCTTTCATTACATGAAAAAGTAAACAAACTACAATAACATGGTCTTCATAGTCCACACTCATATCTCTTTCTGACTACCCCTGTAGGTCATTCATAAAATACTTCTTCACATCCTGGAAAAATATTAAAACATTGAAAGGGGTGATCTCGAATGCTCAGTAAGGTTAACAATATAGCGGAAGCTTTCATAAATAAACATTAACATTTAAGGCAATGTATAACTAAAACTAAAGCCTTTTAAACTTGAACTTCAACATAATATGGCAAAAGTAAAATGAGATAATTCCATTCACTTCTTCACATGGATATTCTACTGGTCGAATAATCACATGCAATATCAATAACCACTTTTATAATGATGGAATGCATAATGCCAGACTATCATAACCACGTAGCCAAGGCCTCGTGCCAAGACCACAAATAATATTTTGTCAAGGCCTCGTGCCAAGACACTAGTTTGTCTCATGAGACCTGCCGATGCATCGAGGAGCTATAGCGGGCTCCACCCGTCACTTATTAAGTCCAATGCATTCCTCATATGAATAGGTTTAAACATATCATAAACCATAACATAACCGTATCACATAAAACATGCATAAAGGAAACATAACATTTCCACATTTCAATCACAAGATATAAATACAACACATTGATATAATAAAAACGCTTTCAAAACCATTTTCAATAAAATAAAAGAATGTTAAAACTTTGTATTTATTTTTCATAAAAAAATGATGGCTTGTAGAGGAAGACGAAACTCAAATAATGGTCACGGCGGCGGAGAAGTCGTTGTCGCCGCATAAGTACGGAAAGAAAAACATTCCCTTTTTGTCGTTTAGTATAACGCTTCGTATAAAAAAGATTCCTTTTGAATAAACATAAAAGTCAAAGGGGTCTATACACCGTATAAAATAAAGTTTTGTATAAAACCAAATATGCCTCAATGAAAGGGGATTGAGACGAAGTCCTTAAAAAGATCATTTTTTAAAATAAAGTACATCTATAATTTGTATTCACAATAAGTACACATAAATAATGTACAAATAAAATATAGGACATAATAATATCAGGACATAATTTGAAAGTAGGAGATTAACCCAAAGAATGAAAATTGGGTTAAGAAATTCCCTTACCTTGCATCCTGTTATGACTCGACCGTTCTTTAACCTCTTGAATAATAAAATAGAGTTAATTCCTATTTACTTAAGAACCTTTTTCATGTTCATTATTCCTTTTATATCCCTTATTACCATGTTATGAACATTATGTAATTATTTAAGTTAATAACGGTTATTTTGTCGATCTTTGGTACTTGAGTCAAAAAAAAACTTCCTATAATTTCAAGTTGTTCATGTGGTGAAATATCCATTATATCCAGAAATGTATTCATGATTTAGATATCATATATATGATATTTATCCAGTATATACATTCATTAATAATGTCACGTAACATTTAGAGGTAAGAAATGAAATTCACCGTTCATGGAGACGGTAAGTCGTACGTACGCATGAACGCTACTTTCATTTCTATTTCGTATTTAATGGAATGGAATCATAATGATATAAATTTATAATAAAATTACAGTATAATATACTGTATAATACCATTTAATCCATCCTTTATACATCCCACATATGGCATTAACGATTCAAATCACTTTGAGGGGGCGGTAGTCCGCACTTCCTAAAATGAAATTATCGCGTTTTACCCATAATGGAAATCATAAAGTATGCCATAAATGAGAAATACAGAAGCATAAGTAAAACATAAACACATTATATATCATATATAAATATAGTGACTTCTTAATGGCCACCTTTGAAGGTGTTATATGAGTGTTGAACAATCATCGTTTCGTGAGGCAGAAATTCACCATCCACAGAAACCGTATGTTCTTTAATCATTAGATGTAGGTGTGTGTAAGTGTAGCTCGAATCCTTCTTATAACAACATCCTATTATATTGAGGATACTGTTGTTTTTACAAAAGAAATGAATAAAAAGAGTTTAGGGGGTTGGAGAAGAAAAATAAAACAAAACAACATTAGAGAAGACATTACCTCAAAATCGGGTAACTCTTTTTGATTTGAGCCAAAGTCTTCCTTGAGAAGTGTTCTGCCCAAAGTGAGGCTTCTAGGAGTAAGAGGGGGACGTTGGGAGAGTATTTGGGCAGAGGTTGGCAGAGCCAAATGGCTTGAAGGTGTGAATAATGTGGGAGAGGTGGGGGCCTTTTATAAGTGGAGAGGAGGGGCTTTTTTGGAAAGATTAAAATGTTACATTATTACACAATGCTTTTAGGATTCTAAAGGTCCCAAACTTATATAATTCGTGGATAAGGTGATAAGGGTTCAAAATCTACCCATACAATAGTCTTTGGACAAGTGTAAGCCTTGGATTTTACATTATCTTTTCATTTTATTAAAATCGTTAAATAACGAGGTCATCGCTGCATTATAATGATGTCATAAATAATTTAATTTATTTAATTTCTAAAAATTATAAAAAAATACTATGATGTAGGAAATCTTTTTATATTTCTAATGAATATTTATAGTCAAAATTTGGACTTGTTTAACCCCACTTAAAAACCGTTTTAGTAAAATAAATCATGTTTGTGTCAATTTAATTTTAACATTAAATAAATATATATTAATGTGATTTTCCAACTAAAGTGGATCCATGGGGTCCCCAAGTTGACCCATGGGTTGTCTTGGTCGGCCATGACCCATCCAATAGGAGTAGGACAAGTGTCATGCTCATCTCATATTATTAAAACATTATTTGTACCTTAAACTACACTAATTACCTCTAATCGCGAATAAGAACTTAAAAGTTACTATTCACCAAAAAATTATTTTAATCTCATTGAACCACATTTTACTTCTGAATGACAACCATGTATGTCGGATTTTTGAAAATCAAATCACAGAAGTGGTAATATTTCATTTAAACGAAAAATCAGTTATTTAACTACCACTTAGTGGTTTCACTATTCATTAAAAATTGAAGTTTTTCAGAACAAGGCCAAAATTTCACCCTAAGCTATAATTGATATTCCGAATTCAAAAATGATGTCTATTTTACAAAATTACAAACATATAAGTTTCATTAATTAATTTTATAATTAATTCCCGCTGTTACGACAAATAGCGTGTTTTTAAGAAACAATTTATATCAAAAGATTGACAATTGTTTATGTCCAATTTCAGTGTTAAATTAATTCTAATGACCACCATTGGATAAAATGGTAAAAATATATTCTAATTATACCTTAAAACCACTAAATAGTATAATTTATCACAATAAATTATTTTGATTAAAAAGTTGTTTTATGTATTTTTCACTATTCATAAAAAATTAGAAGTTCTCAGAAAAATACAAAAATTCAACATAGGCTAATTTCGATATTCCGAATCCAAAAATGAAGTCCATTTTGAAATATAAAATTTCTATAATTTTAAAAAGTGGTTATTACTATTCATAACGGCTACTTTTTCTTCGCGGTGTTTTAGAACTCGAAGTTGCGTACAATGCAAGCTATTGCATTATTTAATGAGAAGCGTATCGTTGAAGATCGGGGTATTACATTCTACCCTCCTTCAATAAATTGAGTCCTCGCAATTTAAAAATTTTCTTTGAAAATAAAAGGTTGAAAAGAGAAAATACCTTTGAGGAAAACCTACATCGAAAATAAGATTAATAAAATTTAGCCTTAATAAGAGGGAAAGGGAAATGAAAATGTCACCACCCAATTATGATCTCGATTAGGAGAACATTGGTGGAAATTAGAGACATATAATTGGAGGAAAAACGTAAATATTTGTAGGGAGTGATTGTGGTCATCAATCACAATCAACTGTCAAATTGAGGGCCTCAAAGCCTTAAATATATGTTGATTTAAAATATCATAAGTTCAACAAGACATAAGGTATTAGGATAACACATTTTTTTGTTTTAATATCCCTTTACTAAAGTTTAAGAATTAATTTATTCCTTGAATAAGAGATAGGTATATATATATTTATGCTTGACAATTAGAGTTTCAACCTTCAACTCATCTTTCACTCAAAAAGATAATATTATACTTATCCTAATTGTATAAGGTTCCAAATGTTAACACATACCATTTAGATTAGTAAAATTATTTTGTAATAACTGGGGACTTCCTGTAGGCTAGTGGTAGTAAATAAAGGCATGTCACACTACGATTGTGGGTTCGATTCCTGCAGCTTTGTCCGACGCGATGGGTTATGCCCCACCCTGCAGGTTGTCCTTTTCCTAAAACTATAGTATCATAATATTCCAAAAATAATATTCATAAATTTTTTAACCTTAAACAATACTATCCAAAGATCAACATAATCCACTCCAACCTTTATAGTTATCCAAAATACCTCCGTCCAGACTTTCTCTAAAGGGTCTCTAAATTCCAAAATCAATTGTAACATCAGATTCCCCAAACAAAGAAAAGTTTCTCTTATTGTCACATACTAAAAATATGATTACCTTAATCATATTAAAACCTTACTGAAATCAAAAAGTACTGCAGTACAATCTTTATATATATCACATTATTCTTATAACCAGAATATAATCCTTGATTCCAAAAGCACCAATACATTAATTATTCCGCTTCAACTGTAGTCATAGCATAAGATTGGCCTTGATCCCTTGGCCTTTTCTGAGGTAAGTTTCCTTGACGCTTAGGACATTCATTTTCATAATTCCCCATTTCCCTACAATTGTAGCATTCAACATTGATAGCCTCTTTCTTTCCCTTGCAATCACGAGCCTGGTGACCCTTTTCTCCACATTTATAACAAACTCTCATTCCTTTTAGGCAAGTACCAGGGTGATTCTTCCCACAATTATCACATAATGGAAAATCCTTCTTTCCCTTTTTCCCTTTATCTTTCTCTTGTTCCACCGTTCTCTTCTTCTCTTGCTTTACTTTGTTGTCATAAGACTTAGAGAATTTCTTTTCTGTCTTGATAGCACACGAGACAATATCTTCGTATGATGAGAAGGATTGTGATACTAAAGCTCGACGGAGAAATGGTTTTAACCCATCAAAGAAACGATCAATCTTACTCCTTGGGTTACGTATATAATCGGCAGCATGCCTCGCTAACCTTGTAAAGTTATCCTCATACTTTGCTACATTCTCATCCTCCTTCTGCCTCAGACTCAGAAATTGCCTTTCCATATCTGCTCGATGGTCACGAGGAAAGTATTTTTCTAAGAAAAGATCTTTGAACTCCCTCCATTATATATTTGATACTTCATCATCTTCCTTCATGTTTTGAATCAATGACCACCATTGATTAGCATCTCCAGTGAGGCGGTAAACTTCCATGATAACTTTTTCCCTTTCACTGCTCCCCAAAGCCTGAAATATTTTCTCTAGGGAATTTATCCATTGCTCGGCTACTAAGGGATTTGTACTCCCATTGAACGTTGGTGGTTGTTCCCTCATGAATCGATCTAACATTGATCCCCCATGCTGTGGATCAGGGTGCTCCATACGGGTAAGGTTATTATTCATAACCTGCGTGAGTTGTCCCAGTATGGTGAGAAGCTGATCAGCACCAGTTGTATCACTAGCTCCACCATAATTATCTTGAGAAGGAGGGAAATCCCTACACGGAGTGCGTGCATTGATATGGTTTCCATTCCTTCCACTAGGCGCCATTTCTAAACAATGGCATAAACTAGATTAGTTTATGAATCAAAATACACAATTCCATACTTGTAAAATACTTAACATAAATTGAACTATTTATGGATATAATCCTTAATCATAAAAAGGTTTTATTTGAGGAAGTATATACTCATAACCGTTCATAGTGGTTTGTAAAGAAAATGGGAATTATCCTAAGCATATCCCCCGGGAGTGTCGTAACCAAGAGTGCAACAAGGCCTGTTGTCGTGCACCAGTTCCCGTTCGAGTCTATCTCAAAGCGGTGTTTTCAGGTTTTACCCCTAGGTACATCTGTTCCAGATCCGCCTCTACTTGCTCGTATCCAGACAGGGATGTATTGCTCGGAAAACTCACAAAATCTCTACAATAACAAAATTCTAGGAAGTTCTTCTATACTAATCCTTAAAGTCTATCTTTGGGCTATGTGCTCTAATCAGAGTTTATCTAAATCTATCTTCCAAGGTTAGTATTAAACTGCCTCTGATACCAACTGTAACGCCCCGACCCCAGCTACCCAGAGTCGGTGCATTACTTCGTAACATTGGCATGATCACAAAAGATAAAGTCTCTAAATACTGATTAGTTTAGTAGCCTTGGAAACACTAGATACATTCATAAGTCTTTCATTTCATGAAAAAGTAAACAAACTACAATAACATGGTCTTCGTAGTCCACACTCATATCCCTTTCTGACTACCCCTGCAGGTCATTCATAAAATACTTCTTCACATCCTGGAAAAATATTAAAACATTGAAAGGGGTGAGCTCGGATGCTCAGTAAGATTAACAATATAGAGGAAGCTTTCATAAATAAACATTAACATTTAAGGCAATGTATAACTAAAACAAAATCCTTTTAAACTTGAACTTCAACATAATATGGAAAAAGTAAAACGAGATAATGCCATTCACTTCTTCACATGGATATTCTACTGGTCGAATAATCACATGCAATATCAATAACCACTTTCATAATGATGGAATGCATAATGCCAGACTATCATAACCACGTAGCCAAGGCCTCGTGCCAAGTCCACAAATAAGATTTTGTCAAGGCCTCGTGCCAAACACTAGTTTGTCTCATGAGACCTGCCGATGCATCGAGGAGCTATAGCGGGCTCCACCCGTCACTTATTAAGTCCAATGCATTCCTCATATGAATAGGTTTAAACATATCATAAACCATAACATAATCGCATCACATAAAACATGCATAAAAGAAACATAACATTTCCACATTTCAATCACAAGATATAAATACAACACATTGATATAATAAAAATTCTTTCAAAACCATTTTCAATAAAATAAAAGAAAGTTAATACTTTGTATTTCTTTTTCATAAAAAAAATGATGGCTTGTGGAGGAAGCCGAAACTCAAATAATGGTCACGACGACGGAGAAGTCGTTGTCGCCGCATAAGTACGGAAATAAAAACATTCCCTTTTTGTCGTTAAGTAAAACGCTTCGTATAAAAAAGATTCCTTTTGAATAAATTTAAAAGTCAAAGGGGTTTATACACCGTATAAAAGAAAGTTTTGTATAAAACCAAATATGCCTCAATGAAAGGGGATTGAGATGAAGTCCTTAAAAAGATCATTTTTTAATATAAAGTACATCTATAATGTGTATTCACTATAAGTACACATAAATAATGTACAAATACAATATAGGACATAATAATATCATGACATAATTTGAAAGTAGGGGATTAACCCAAAGAATGAAAATTGGGTTAAAAAATTCCCTTACCTTGCATCCTGTTATGACTCGACCGTTCTTTAACCTCCTGAATAATAAAATAGAGTTAATTACTATTTACTTAAGAACCTTTTTCATGTTCATTATTCCTTTTAAATCCCTTATTACCATGTTATAAACATTATGTAGTTATTTAAGTTAATAACGGTCGTTTTGTCGATCTTTGGTACTTTAGTCAAAAATAAACTTCCTATAATTTCAAGTTGTTCTTGTGGTGAAAAATCCATTATATCAAGAATTGTATTCATGATGTAGATATCATATATATGATATATATCCAGTATATACATTCATTCATAATGTCACGTAACATTTAGAGGTAAGAAATGAAATGCACCGTTCATGGAGACGGTAAGTCGTACGTACGCATGAACGCTACTTTCATTTCTATTTCGTATTTAATGGAACGGAATCATAATGATATAAATTTATACTATAATTACAGTATAATATACGGTATAATACCATTTAATCCATCCTTTATACATCCCACATATGGCATTAACGATTCAAATCATTTTGAGGGGGCGGTAGTCCGCACTTCCTAAAATGAAATTATCGCGTTTTACCCATAATGGAAATCATAAAGTATGCCATAAATGAGAAATACAGAAGCATAAGTAAAAACTAAACACATTATATATCATATATAAATATAGTGACATCTTAATGGCCACCTTTGAAGGTGTTATATGAGTGTTGAACAATCATCGTTTCGTGAGGCAGAAATTCGCCATCCACAGAAACCGTATGTTCTTTAACCATTAGATGTAGGTGTCTGTAAGTGTAGCTCGAATCCTTCTTATAACAACATCCTATTATATTGAGGATACTGGTTTTGTTACAAAATAAATGAATAAAAAGAGTTTAGGGGGTTGGAGAATAAAAATAAAACAAAACAACATTAGAGAAGACATTACCTCAAAATCGGGTAACTCTTTTTGATTTGAGCCAAAGGATTCCTTGAGAAGAGTTCTGCCCAAAGTGAGGCTTCTAGGAGTAAGAGGGGGACGTTGGGAGAGTATTTGGGCAGAGGTTGGCCGAGCCAAATGGCTTTATGGTGTGAATAAGGTGGGAGAGGTGGGGGCCTTTTATAAGTGGAGAGGAGGGGCTTTTTTGGAAAGATTGAAATGTTACATTATTAGACAATGCTTTTCGGATTATAAAGGTCTCACACTTATATAATTCGTGGAAAAGGTGATAAGGGTTCGAAATCTACCCATCCAATAGTCTTTGGACAAGTGTAAGCCTTGGATTTTACATTATCTTTTCATTTTATTAAAATCGTTAAATAATGAGGTCATCGCTGCATCATAATGATGTCATAAATAATTTAATTTATTTAATGTCTAAAAATTATAAAAAAATTACTATGATGTAGGAAATAGTTTTAGATTTCTAATGAATATTTATAGTCAAAATTTGGACTTGTGTAACCCCACTTAAAAACTGTTTTAGTAAAATAACTCATGTTTGTGTCAATTTAATTTTAACATTAAATAAATATATATTAATGTCATTTTCCAACTAAAGTTGCTCCATGGGGTCCCCAAGTTGACCCATGGATTGTCTTGGTCGGCCAAGACTCATCCAATAGGAGTAGGACAAGTTTCATGCTCATCTCATATTATTAAAACATTATTTGTACCTTAAACTACACTAATTACCTCTAATCGCGAATAAGAACTTAAAAGTTACTATTCACCAAAAAATTATTTTAATCTCATTGAACCACATTTTACTTATGAATGACAACCATGTATGTCGGATTTTTGAAAATCAAATCACAGAAGTGGTAATATTTCATTTAAACGAAAAATCTGTTATTTAACTACCACTTAGTGGTTTCACTATTCATCAAAAATTGAAGTTTTTCAGAACAAGGCCAAAATTCCACCCTAAGCTATAATTGATATTCCGAATTCAAAAATGATGTCTATTTTACAAAATTACAAACATATAAGTTTCATTAATTAATTTTATAATTAATTCCCGCTGTTACGACAAATAGCGTGTTTTTAAGAAACAATTTATATCAAAAGATTGACAATTGTTTATGTCCAATTTCAGTGTTAAATTAATTCTAATGACCACCATTGGATAAAATGGTAAAAATATATTCTAATTATACCTTAAAACCACTAAATAGTATAATTTATCACAATAAATTATTTTGATTAAAAAGTTGTTTTAAGTATTTTTCACTATTCATAAAAAATTAGAAGTTCTCAGAAAAATACCAAAAATTCAACATAGGCTAATTTCGATATTCCGAATCCAAAAATGAAGTCCATTTTGAAATATAAAATTTCTATAATTTTAAAAAGTGGTTATTACTATTCATAACGGCTACTTTGATTAGTCGCAGTGTTTTAGAACTCGAAGTTGCGTACAATGCAAGCTATTGCATTATTGAATGAGAAGCGTATCGTGGAAGCTCGGGGTAATACATTCTACCCTCCTGCAATAAATTGAGTCCTCGCAATTTGAAAATTTTCTTTGAAAATAAAAGGTTGAAAAGAGAAAATACCTTTGAGGAAAACCTACATCGAAAATAAGATTAATAAAATTTAGCCTTAATAAGAGGGAAAGGGAAATGAAAATGTCACCACCCAATTATGATCTCGATTAGGAGAACATTGGTGGAAATTAGAGACATATAATTGGAGGAAAAACGTAAATATTTGTAGGGAGTGATTGTGGTCATCAATCACAATCAACTGTCAAATTGAGGGCCTCAAAGCCTTCAATATATGTTGATTTAAAATATCATAAGTTCAACAAGACATAAGGTATTAGGATAACACATTTTTTTTGTTTTAATATCCCTTTACTAAAGTTTAAGAATTAATTTATTCTTTGAATAAGAGATAGGTATATATATATTTATGCTTGACAATTAGAGTTTCAACCTTCAACTCATCTTTCACTCAAAAAGATAATATTATACTTATCCTAATTGTATAAGGTTCCAAATGTTAACACATACCATTTAGATTAGTAAAATTATTTTGTAATAACTGGGGAATTCCTATAGGATAGTGGTAGGAAATAAAGGCCTGTCGTACTACGATTGTGGGTTCGATTCCTGCAGCTTTGTCCGACGCGACGGGTTATGCCCCACCCTGATGGTTGTCCTTTTCCTAAAACTATAGTATCATAATATTCCAAAAATAATCTTCATAAATTTTTTAACCTTAAACAATACTATCCAAAGATCAACTTAATCCACTCCAACCTTTATAGTTATCCAAAATACCTCCGTCCAGACTTTCTCTAAAAGGTCTCTAAATTCCAAAATCAATTGTAACATCAGATTCCCCAAACAAAGAAAAGTTTCTATTATTGTCACATAATAAAAATATGATTACATTAATCATATTAAAACCTTACTGAAATCAAAAAGTACTGCAGTACAATCTTTATATATATCACATTATTCTTATAACCAGAATATAATCCTTGATTCCAAAAGCACCAATACATTAATTATTCCGCTTCAACTGTAGTCATAGCATAAGATTGGCCTTGATCCCTTGGCCTTTTCTGAGGTAAGTTTCCTTGACTCTTAGGACATTCATTTGCATAATGCCCCATTTCCCTACAATTGTAGCATTCAACATTGATAGCCTCTTTCTTTCCCTTGCAATCACGAGCCTGGTGACCCTTTTCTCCACATTTATAACAAACTCCCATTCCTTTTAGGCAAGTACCAGGGTGATTCTTCCCACAATTATCACATAATGGAAAATCCTTCTTTCCCTTTTTCCCTTTATCTGTCTCTTGTTCCACCGTTCTCTTCTTCTCTTGCTTTACTTTGTTGTCATAAGACTTAGAGAATTTGTTTTCTGTCTTGATAGCACATGAGACAATATCTTCGTATGATGAGAAGGATTGTGATACTAAAGCTCGACGGAGAAATGGTTTTAACCCATCAAAGAAACGATCAATCTTACTCCTTGGGTTACGTATATAATCGGCAGCATGCCTCGCTAACCTTGTAAAGTTAGCCTCATACTTTGTGACATTCTCATCCTCCTTCTCCCTCAGACTCAGAAATTGCCTTTCCATATCTGATCGATGGTCACGAGGAAAGTATTTTTCTAAGAAAAGATCTTTGAACTCCCTCCATTCTATATTTGATACTTCATCATCTTCCTTCATGTTTTGAATCAATGACCACCATTGATTAGCATCTCCAGTGAGGCGGTAAACTGCCATGATAACTTTTTCCCTTTCACTGCTCCCAAAAGCCTGAAATATTTTCTCTAGGGAATTTATCCATTGCTCGGCTACTAAGGGATTTGTACTCCCATTGAACGTTAGTGGTTGTTGCCTCATGAATCGATCTAACATTGATCCTCCACGCTGTGGATCAGGGTGCTCCATACGGGTAAGGTTATTATTCATAACCTGCGTGAGTTGTCCCAGTACGGTGAGAAGCTGATCAGCACCAGTTGTATCACTAGCTCCACCATAATTATCTTGAGCAGGAGGGAAATCCCTACATGGAGTGCGTGCATTGATACAGTTTCTATTCCTTCCACTAGGCGCCATTTCTAAACAATGGCATAAACTAGATTAGTTTATGAATCAAAATACATAATTCCATACTTGTAAAATACTTAACATAAGTTGAAATATTTATGGATATAATCCATAATCATAATAAGGTTTTATTTGAGGAAGTATATACTCATAACCGTTCATAGTGGTTTGTAAAGAAAATGGGAATTATCCTAAGCATATCCCCCGGGAGTGTCGTAACCAAGAGTGCAGCAAGGCCTGTTGTCGTGCACCAGTTCCCGTTCAAGTCTAGCTCAAATCGGTGTTTTCAGGTTTTACCCCTAGGTACATCTGTGCCAGAGCCGCGTCTACTTGCTCGTATCCAGACAGGGATGTACTGCTCGGAAAACTCACAAAATCTCTACAATAACAAAATTCTAGGAAGTTCTTCTATACTAATCCTTAAAGTCTATCTTTGGGCTATGTGCTCTAATCAGAGTTTATCTAAATCTAGCTTCCAAGGTTAGTACTAAACTGCCTCTGATACCAACTGTAATGCCCCGACCCTAGCTACCCAGAGTCAGTGCATTACTTCGTAACATTGGCATGATCACAAAAAATCAAGTCTCGAAAGAACGATTAGTTTAGTAGCCTTGGAAACACTAGATACATTCATAAGTCTTTCATTACATGAAAAAGTAAACAAACTACAATAACATGGTCTTCAGAGTCCACACTCATATCCCTTTCTGACTACCCCTGCAGGTCATTCATAAAATACTTCTTCACATCCTGGAAAAATATTAAAACATTGAAAGGGGTGAGCTCAGATGCTCAGTAAGGTTAACAATATAGCGGAAGCTTTCATAAATAAACATTAACATTTAAGGCAATGTATAACTAAAACAAAAGCCTTTTAAACTTGAACTTCAACATAATATGGCAAAAGTAAAATGAGATAATGCCATTCACTTCTTCACATGGATATTCTACTGGTTGAATAATCACATGCAATATCAATAACCACTTTCATAATGATGGAATGCATAATGCCAGACTATCATAACCACGTAGCCAAGGCCTCGTGCCAAGACCACAAATAAGATTTTGTCAAGGCCTCGTGCCAAGACACTAGTTTGTCTCATGAGACCTGCCGATGCATCGAGGAGCTATAGCGGGCTCTACCTGTCACTTATTAAGTCCAATGCATTCCTCATATTAATAGGTTTAAACATATCATAAACCATAACATAATCGTATCACATAAAACATGCATAAAGGAAAAATAGCATTTCCACATTTCAATCACAAGATATAAATACAACACATTGATATAATAAAAACTCTTTCAAAACCATTTTCAATAAAATAAAAGAATGTTAAAACTTTGTATTTATTTTTCATAAAAAAAATGATGGCTTGTAGAGGAAGTTGAAACTCAAATAATGGTCATGGTGGCGGAGAAGTCGTTGTCGCCGCATAAGTACAGAAAGAAAAACATTCCCTTTTTGTCGTTTAGTAAAACACTTCGTATAAAAAAGATTCCTTTTGAATAAACGTAAAAGTCAAAGGGGTTTATACACCATATAAAAGAAAGTTTTGTATAAAACCAAATATGCCTCAATGAAAGGGGATTGAGATGAAGTCCTTAAAAAGATCATTTTTTAAAATAAAGTACATCTATAATGTGTATTCACTATATGTACACATAAATAATGTACAAATACAATATAGGACATAATAATATCATGACATAATTTGAAAGTATGAGATTAACCCAAAGAATGAAAATTGGGTTAAGAAATTCCCTTACCTTGCATCCTGTTATGAATCGACCGTTCTTTAACCTCCTGAATAATAAAATAGAGTTAATTCATATTTACTTAAGAACCTTTTTCATGTTCATTATTCCTTTTATATCCCTTATTACCATGTTTTGAACATTATGTAGTTATTTAAGTTAATAACGGTCGTTTTGTCGATCTTTGGTACTTGAGTCAAAAATAAACTTCCTATAATTTTAAGTTGTTCATGTGGTGAAATATCCATTATATCCAGAATTGTATTCATGATTTAGATATCATATATATGATATATATCTAGTATATACATTCATTCATAATGTCACGTAACATTTAGAGGTAAGAAATGAAATGCACCGTTCATGGAGACGGTAAGTCGTACGTACGCATGAACGCTACTTTCATTTATATTTCGTATTTAATGGAACGGAATCATAATGATATAAATTTATAATATAAATACAGTATAATATACTGTATAATACCATTTAATCCATCCTTTATACATCCCACATATGGCATTAACGATTCAAATCACTTTGAGGGGGCGGTAGTCCGCACTTCCTAAAATGAAATTATCGCGTTTTACCCATAATAAAAATCATAAAGTATGACATAAATGAGAAATACAGAAGCATAAGTAAAACATAAACACATTATATATCATATATAAATATAGTGACATCTTAATGGACACCTTTGAAGGTGTTATATGAGTGTTGAACAATCATCGTTTCGTGAGGCAGAAATTCGCCATCCACAGAAACCGTATGTTCTTTAACCATTAAATGTAGGTGTGTGTAAGTGTAGCTCGAATACTTCTTATAACAACATCCTATTATATTGATGATAATGGTGTTGTTACAAAAGAAATTAATAAAAAGATTTTAGGGGGTTGGAGAATAAAAATAAAACAAAACAACATTAGAGAAGACATTACCTCAAAATCGGGTAACTCTTTTTGATTTGAGCCAAAGGCTTCCTTGAGAAGAGTTCTGCCCAAAGTGAGGCTTCTAGGAGTAAGAGGGGGACGTTGGGAGAGTATTTGGGCAGAGTTTGGCCGAGCCAAATGGCTTGATGGTGTGAATAATGTGGGAGAGGTGGGGGCCTTTTAAAAGTGGAGAGGAGGGGCTTTTTTGGAAAGATTGAAATGTTACATTATTACACAATGCTTTTCGGATTATAAAGGTCCCACACTTATATAATTCGTGGATAAGGTGATAAGGGTTCGAAATATACCCATCCAATAGTCTTTGGACAAGTGTAAGCCTTGGAGTTTACATTATCTTTTCATTTTATTAAAATCGTTAAATAATGAGGTCATCACTGCATCATAATGATGTCATAAATAATTTAATTTATTTAATGTCTAAAAATTATAAAAAAATACTATGATGTAGGAAGTCTTTTTATATTTCTAATGAATATTTATAGTCAAAATTTGGACTTGTGTAACCCCACTTAAAAACTATTTTAGTAAAATAACTCATGTTTGTGTCAATTTAATTTTAACATTAAATAAATATATATTAACGTCATTTTCCAACTAAAGTGGCTCCATGGGGTCCCCAAGTTGACCCATGGGTTGTCTTGGTCGGCCATGACTCATCCAATAGGAGTAGGAAAAGTGTCATGCTCATCTCATATTATTAAAACATTATTTGTACCTTAAACTACACTAATTACCTCTAATCGCGAATAAGAACTTAAAAGTTACTATTCACCAAAAAATTATTTTAATCTCATTGAACCACTTTTTACTTCTGAATGACAACCATGTATGTTGGATTTTTGAAAATCAAATCACAGAAGTGATAATATTTCATTTAAATGAAAAATCAGTTATTTAACTACCACTTAGTGGTTTCACTATTCATCAAAAATTGAAGTTTTTCAGAACAATGCCAAAATTTCACCCTAAGCTATAATTGATATTCCGAATTCAAAAATGATGTCTATTTTACAAAATTCCAAACATATAAGTTTCATTAATTAATTTTATAATTAATTCCCGTTGTTACGACAAATAGCGTGTTTTTAAGAAACAATTTATATCAAAAGATTGGCAATTGTTTATGTCCAATTTCAATGTTAAATTAATTCTAATGACCACCATTGGATAAAATGGTAAAAATATATTATAATTATACCTTAAAACCACTAAATAGTATAATTTATCACAATAAATTATTTTGATTAAAAATTTGTTTTAAGTATTTTTCACTATTCATAAAAAATTAGAAGTTCTCAGAAAAATACAAAAAATTCAACATAGGCTAATTTCGATATTCCGAATCCAAAAAATGAAGTCCATTTTGAAATATAAAATTTCTATAATTTTAAAAAGTGGTTATTACTATTCATAAGGACTACTTTGATTAGTCGCGGTGTTTTAGAACTCGAAGTTGCGTACAATGCAAGCTATTGCATTATTGAATGAGAAGCGTATCGTGGAAGCTCGGGGTGTTACAACTATAATTATAACATACCTATTTTCATATCACTTTTATTCCATTAATATGACAACAAAATTAATGTAGCGTTCTTGCATACATATGACCTATTGTCTCCTTGAACGGTGCATTTAATTTATTATCTACAAATGTCATGGAATATTATTAATACATATATAATGTATGTATATATGATATTTAAATCATTAATATCATTCTGGATAGGATGGAATTTTTACTACAAGGAAAATTTACATCAAAACAAGTTCATTTTCAACTTGAGTGCCAAATATCAACAAAATGACTTATATGAACTTAAATAATTATGTAATTGTTATAACATGGTAATAAGTTATATAAAAGTATTAATATAATTGAAAAGGTCCTGAAGTAAGTATAAATTTACCTATGATTTAAATTTTAGGAAAATAAAGAACGAACGAGACAAGACAGATTCGACGTAAGGGAACTTCTTAACCCAATTTCCATTCATTGGGTTAATCATCTACTTCTTGACTATGTCATGGTATGCTTATGTGAAAAATTAATTTTGATATGTTAACTTGTATTTATACTTTTATTATGATGATTTATATTTATTACTTGTTATCAATCTATTTGATTGACAAAATGATCTTTGTAAGGTAAATCTTAACTCAATATTCGTTCATTGAGTTAAATATACATATCATTGGTTTTTTTTGAATAGTATGTGTCAATGACCTATGATTTTTTAAATATAATACCATATTATATTGGGTGTATTTATATTTTTCGCACATAATTTTTCCTTTCATTTATCCTTAATCTAATTATATGATATTCTTATGAGATTTTTTCTCAATTTACATTTTATTGATACTTATTTGAAGTTATACACCGATTCACTTTTATATGGTGCAGATAATACTATGAGACATATTATATCATTAATCTATTTATTCTAATGATATTATATGTTTTTAAATGTTTTTATTTAATTATTCTTTTTCAAGCATTTTCACAAGAGGTAAGGGTCTCTTTAAATAAAAAATCATTTTAAAGGTTTTATAGATTTATTCTTGTAAAACCTTATATTTAATGTCTGTGTTCTAAAAATAGGTTTTTTGAATTTATTTATATGGACTTGAACATTTTAAAATGTTAAAATTTTCAATGTGTTATGGGACACTTTGATTCAAAATTACTTTTATTAAATGTTTTAAATGGTATTTGAAATGGATTGAATATTTCAATATTGTGAAATGATTTCATAGGATAGAAAATGAAATGTTATTAGTTAAATGTTGATATTTGAAATATTTTATGTGTTATGATGGCACTTATAAATTTTATGGGTGGTTACGTGATAAAAAAAGGATGGGTGGTAACATGATAAACCAAAGACGTGTGGTTTCATGATAATCCATGGTTTGGTGGTAACATTATAACCTCCAATGCACTGAGTATGGAAGTCATCCATATAGATATTCTATTTTGTGATATGTGTGGAAGTTGACTGTATAGTTATTCCATTTAAGTATGTTTATCTCTCAAGTTACCTATATATGTTATATGTTTCCTTCTATGGGTTTATGGTAATCTTTTGGTTACAAAAAGGGTAAGAAATGAGCTTATATTCAATGATGTATGTTTTCAAATTCTTAAAGGAGAAAAGTATTACATTATGATAAATTATTTTTGGTTTTCATATTATCCCAATTCTAACAGTTTTTATTCCTTTTGTATCCCTTACTAAGATTTTTATGTTTATCCCAATTTTTTAAATTTTTTCATAGGACTTAAAGAATAGAGTCAACGATGTGATCAAGGAAAAGTTATGTTATTAAAACATAAAATTATACCATGTTTCTTTTTAAAGAGTTTTTTTTATAAAGAAAAAATTTATAGTGAGTAGAGGTGTCTAATTGTGATATTTAAGTTGTTATGTATGAGTTATGGCCTTATTATCTAAAGCTCTAAACCTGGAAAGATCCTTGAGGTGAATTAAAGTCAAATAAATGACTTATCTCAAGATTTAGTAATTTTTTTGTATAGATCCTTATAAACATCATGGGTACTACACCTACTAGGTGGGACACACCACCATCCACATTGACAATACTTTTCTTATTGGGGATCTGGTTTCCACAACTTCCCATAATGGATCGGGTTTCCATATCTTCTATCTTGGAACAATTACGTCAAATTGATTTCCATAATAATCTCTTGATATATAGATATTTAACCAATTCATTAGATGGATATATTGGTCTCACCCATCATATAATGAAAACCATACCTATGTTCCACAAGAACATAATTCCTTCATCATATCAGAACCCATAAAATGAAATTGGATTTACAAAAATCATTCCAACATAACATAAACCATGGAAAAAATGGGTTTCATGAATATCATTCCATCATTGAAAAAACCACTATTATAGTTGAATTATATCCCTGAAAAAAATATAAATGACAACAAATAATTTCTCTGTATATGGATGATAATTTTTATAGATCACTTGAAAACAATTATTGAGGAAAATAAAATTTCTTCTTTGATTTTTTTTCAAAATGATGTGCTATATTAAAAGAAAAAAAATTCATTGAAAAAAACCATGGAATGTTTTAAATTAAACATAAAATAATTAATAATTCATGATCAAAGAAAAATTTACTCATTTAATATGAGTTAAAAAACATTCCTTTAATTATTTTTTCAAAAAAAGTCCCAAAGTACATCTTTTGGAAGTTGACAAAAATATTCCTTTAAAAATGTGAAGTGAAAAGTATAAAATTGTTAAAAATGACTTTATAAATCCATAGAATAATATTTAAAAAATTTAATTTTTTTAAGAGAAATGTACATGGAAGATAAATATTCCCCAATAGGTAAGTAAAGTGAAACAATCCCAAATATTGATGACATTGTGAAAAAATACTCATCACTTTATATTCAATAGAATTATATTACCCGTGAAAGAAATAAAATTATATAGATATAAAAATACCATAATATTTTTTAGAAGACTCATTAAATACATTCATGGGAACTATATACTCCATGTAGAAGACATAAGTGGTGTACAAGGAACGTGTCCCACAGAAATAAAAATGAGACAAAAATCATTTACATTATATATTGACTTGTTTCGTACTCATTAAAAACTCCTATATAATAAATATATGTTTGTTATAAATATATAATAAAACCATAATATTATATATAATACCACATATTATTTTATTATTAATATATATTAAACATTTATAAACAATTTAATGTTAATGTTACGCTTCGGATAATATCCACTTTGTTTTTTCGCATGTGTTTTTACTTGTTAACCTTAGTCATATTACATATATCATGATTTATTCATATCAATAATAATAAAAATTAAATAAATATCATATATATATATAATATTTATTTATTGTTATTTATAAAATTTAAAGGCAGAAAATAAAATACATCGTTCATGGAGACAGTTGGGAATACGCACGCATAAACATTGTTTTCATTTTATTTTCAAATTAAAATAAAGAAACATATATGTTAAATTATAATTTTAGAATAAATATTAAGTTATATATATCATATATATTTTCTTAAAATTCATCCTTATTACCATATATGTGAAATATATAAGAAAAATGAATCATATCCAATCATGGAGATGGAAATCCATAAATACGCATGAGAACGTTATCATTTCCCAAAATATTAGATGGTAAAAAATTTAAATATGATTTTATACTTAAATAAGTATAATTAACATATTAAAACTTAAATAATTATAATTCCCACCCATAAAATATGGTGATGAAAAATTCATTGTATCACTACATAGAGACGGTAAGTCGTATATACGTATACGTGATAAATTTACTTCTTGTTCAATGGTAAAGAGGTTGAATAATCATGTGTCCATAATAATAATAAAATTTTAGCATATTTATGATTCTAAAGTTATTATTTTATGATATATACCATATATTTAGAGAATTTATAGATAATTATAATAAGAGAGTGACCAGTTAGAGTGATTACCTCTCCTTCGGAATAACTCCTTTAGATCATCTCTAATAGACTCTAGAGTTGGTCATTTGGAGAAAATAGAACATCAATAATGTGGATAGGGAATTTGAGAATATAATTTTTCAGATTATGGTTGAGCTATAAGACTTAATGTGGTGAAATAAGACAAGGGAGGAGGTTTTCTTTTATAATATAGGAGAGAGGAATTTTTGGAATAACTCAAAAGATTAATTTATAAAAAAAATAAATCTCAATAAAAATACATAAATATTCTATTGATTCAAATAAAATATATTATAAGGTTTTAATCGCATCAAATAATATATTTTAGAAGAAAATTTATGTTATTTTAATCCTTATCATTTTGATTTACCCCTAGTTAATCCATATTCATTATAACTATGGTAACAATGTTTAAAATATTAAGTGGATGTAATTTATACAAATAAAGTGTAAATTGGATTGTTAATGGAAATTTTAGATATTTTATACCATATCTTATCCCCTTTTACTTATTTAAAATTTTAATTATTTTCAAATAATTTAATAAAATATCATTTTCATAAATAATCATAAGTGTCAATTTTGACACTATTCATAACCATAACTTTTATAAAATCAATCCAGAAATATTAATTAACAAATATTTGTTTAATAAACCCCAAATATATCATATTAACCTATAAAATTATTTTATCATCTTAATTAAGTAACATTATATTTATTCTAATATTTATATTATCATTTAATTAATTGTTTCATTTATTGAATAATCATTGCATCGTCATTTTTTATTTATTTAGGATAAATATTTCTTTACTATTTTTTAAAAAATTATATGATGTATATAAATATTTTATATTTTTTAATAATATATATAGATTATTATATCTTATATGTATCATCATATTGAAAATATTGTACTTATTAAAAGTAAGAGTGACATTTTGTCACTCCCTTTGAGTTTAATAATATTTTACTAATATTTTTGGAAAAGTGTACATTATGTTATTAAATTTATATCCTTATATGTTAAAGTTATAATTAACTTCATCCAAAAACATTTGGGAAATTCTTATGGTTGTGTTATAATATTAATAATAATATTTACACCCTTAATTACATAATTTACCCTTAACCATGGTAATAAAAATCAATAAAGTTATTATTCATATTTTCCAAAAAAAAATGGGAATAATTTACTAAATTTAAATCCTCTGATTCATAATATAAAATACTTGTTTCATATTTCAAAATAAATAATTCGATAAAATTATTTTTAAATTAATCTCATTGACGGAACTAGAAAACCCATTTTTAAAGTGAAAACATCCCAAAGATTGACATGTTTTACTTCCAAATTAAATGTTAAATTGATTCCAATGACCTTAATTGGTTTAAATGATAAATTTTAATCAAATTATAATTTTAAAAAAATCAAATATATAATTTAAAACTATAAATTATTATGATGAAAATTTTGTTTTCAATTAAAATTCTATATTTTTTCACTATTCATCAGAACATGAAACTTATCAAAAAAATACACAAAATTTAATAAAATTAAAATTTTTTTATCCCTATTTAAAGAGGAATATTAATTTTTCATATAAAAAATTTAAAAGTGTCCAAAATTATTTTTAAAATGGGTTCTCTATTAAAAAACATTAAAATTACCCTTTTGAGAAATATAGGGTTGTATGCATAAAATAGGGTTTATTCTTATCATATGCCTATAAAATCTTTTGGATAAAAATAAAAAATATTTTATTGAATTTATACAATATATATTTCATTAATATTATTAACTAATTTTAATTAATTTAATTTATTAAGAAAGAAATGTATTTATAAGCATAAATATAAAATTGTATCATTTATATCCAATTCGTATATATATTTTCGTTTCTAATTAATTGGTTAATAATGAATTCATATTATAGACTTTATATTATAATAATTTAGTTAATACTATTTATAATTTCTAATTTAATGGATAGGTTATATCTTATTCTATTATATGATTATATTTTTAAAATATACTATTATTCTGAAAAACATGGTCTTTCATGTAATACAAGCTATCAAAAGAAATCAGTGTTTCCTATAACAGAATCCAAACATATTGTCGTGTATATCTCAAGTTAATATAAGTGTTTCATGT
Organism: Viscum album; assembly: GCA_963277665.1. Taxonomy (NCBI): domain Eukaryota; kingdom Viridiplantae; phylum Streptophyta; class Magnoliopsida; order Santalales; family Viscaceae; genus Viscum; species Viscum album. The sequence goes on from CAUJRU010002313.1 coordinate 35,629, forward strand.
AGCACAATATCGTCTTCGTTATGCATGTAACACAAGCCAAACATGGTGTTTTCATATAAAAAATCTATATTCGGTATTGTGTGAAATGATTTTTTTTTGAAAAGATTATATTAATACAAAAAACAATATTTCAAAAATTCTTAGGGTGTTAAATTCTACAAAACTTAAAATTAATTTCTTCCTTGAAATTTTTCTTTGTTAAAAAAGGATTAATAATTAAAATTTCTTTTCATAAAAACCCACAATGAAAAAATAAATAATAAAACATTATATTAAAATTGAATTTTAGACACATAATGGTTACCCAAAGTAACTAATAAATAGGTTTCCATATATGAGAACATATGTGGAAAGTAAAAACATTTAAATTAAAAAGGAAACTAACTATCAAGTTATGATGGAGTATGACAGAGATAATGGTTTAGAGAAAGTCAAAATTCACAAATCCATAACCCAAAAAAGCATGAAAAAGGTCATTGATATCATAAAAAATGATGATAACGAGACAATAATCTTTTTCAATAACCTTTTTCCTAAAGATGAAGAATTTTCATGAGAAGATATACTTACTCGATTTTAAGACATCCTTGCCCTTTGTTGTGCATTAATCAATTTCCACTTCATCACTTATTACAAGAAATGAAGGTGGATTTGTCATTCCTAAAGTGTTAGAGGATCATGAGATCCATAAATAGAATGATAGGTCATTTAATATGTCTATATCACAACAAAATGTTATCACAAGTTATCCAATATTCATAAATCCCCTTATAGAGAGATAATACATTAATATTAAATAATATCATTTGAATTTTAAATTAAACCATTCCATGAATGGATAACCTTGTTTCCCTTCAAAAAGATGAATGTCCAAAACATCATAATGAAGAGCACTAAATCATCTTAACAAAACCCCCCTTTATAAAAAGGTAGTTCTGGGTTTTCACATTCCAAATCTTTGAATGCATTCATCATGTATTCTCTTGAAACATGGTAATAACCTAAATTAACATAAATACATATATCCTTATTCAAAATTTATTGGATATATTCCTTAAGTCCAAAAATTTGTAAACTTCATCCATAATAGAATAAACCACTTATCAAAAAATATCCTTAATTAGTTCCATAGAAAAAGGTACCATTAGTTTTTCTTATTCATATCCAAAATATATTTATCCAAATATTTTTATCTCAACATCATGCACATATTAAGGGTTATCTTTCCCTTAATCATGTGTTTTCAAAAAATATCATCTTATTACCTCAATAACTTTTCATGGTTACTAGTACCATTCAGAATTTTCTATTAAATCCTTATGGGAAAACTATAGTAGACCAATATATAGATATTTCATTATTCCATAATACCATAAAAGTATTTCTACAAATTTATACCAAAATTCCATTAAATAAATACTCAATAATTCTACCACTTCATCATCATACTTCTCATCTCCAATAGTGACACATGATATTTCCATTTTTCTATGGATTTAAGAGATTACTATCATTGATCTTCATAATTATCCCTTGGATTTGGGAATTGATTAGCATAATGCATATTTTCTGTAAATTTGAAGCATTGAATTATGGGGTGTTAATTTTTGGTATCCTTCTCTCTATTCGTATCACTAGTTCACTTATTCCCATAAATTCAGTATTCTCTTTCCTGATGACCTACCTTTCCACACATGAAACATTTACCAGTACCCATAAGACAATCCCCACCATGCTTCTTCCTACACTTTGAACACAAAGGAAAAATCAACTTCTTCTCTCCATGGTTTTTATATTTTTCTTCAAACTTCACCATCATTTTCTTGTCAAAACCATCAGATTGATATGAAAATCCAACCTATATTTCCACATTGGTAGAAAATTAGATTATTTCTTCATAACTACTAAAGTTATTTATCGAAGTCATTTTTGAGAGACTTTGTTTTAATCCACTGAAAAATCAATAAACCTTACACTTATGTTAGATGGTAATTCAACAAGCGTACCTCACAAGAATTCTAAAATTCTTTTCATAGGTTCCAACGGAATCATCATCCATTTTCTTTAAATCAAGGATTTCATTTTCCATTTTTATATAAATAATAATAGGAATGTATTTGTGGAAAAATAATTTATTAAACTCATCACATTCCATTGCATAAATTTTATCCCATTTTTTTGTATTCTTAATAATATTCCACCGTTGATCTTATTCTCTTTTAAAACAATAGACATACAAAATGAATTTCACATGATTTGAACATTGGAGAACCAAAAATATCTTTTCAATGGTACTGACCCATTGCTCAGCTACTAGTGGATCAGAAGACCTAGTGAAAGAAGGTGGATGCTTCCTCATGAAAGACTTAACAAATTGTTGTTCCCTCATTTTCCCATTTTTTATTCTATCATGATTCATATCCAGATAAATTTTTTTGAGCATAGAAATAATATTTTTTATTCCTTCCAACATAACATTTCGTTTTCTTAGAAGGAAAATCAATTCATTTCCCATCGCATCCATCATTAACACGGTTCTTTTGGGTTCTATCCATCGACAAAACCAGAAAGCATAGTGTGAGAAAAATATCACAGTGTTAGAAGCCCATAATCAACATAAATTTCTTATAATATTACAATATATGATACATATAATTTAATCCGAAATTATTCATGATTGGTACAAAAACACTAAGGTTGTAAATTATACTTAGACTCATCCTTAGAGACATCCATAGACTTATATTTGGAAATATAAATAGGGATATCACAAAATGTTTTTCATCATGTTTTCAATGGTTGACTAAACCTTTTCTTTGAAACCAATAATAATGAACCTCACTTTCATACATTAGAAATTCATCATTTTTTGCTGACTACATAACACATTACACAAACTGGCTACCAAATACTGTATTATTTTAGTGCCTTTTAAATCATGGAATACAAAATTATTGAATGGTAAAAGATCTCCAATGTTTCCCACAAATATGTTCCCCTTTTTTACCACTACCTCAAAAATTCTTTTATAACATAGGGAAAAGAAAACATAAGAAAAAGGGTCATATGAAATTCCTAATAAGGGTAAATAAATGATGTACATAAGAATAAACAAGAGAATAAGGGTATGAGAATGTGGTCATAACATTAGAATACCATACCTTGCATATAAAATATATTAGACATGAATCATGGAATAAATAATATTAGTTTATAATGCTTGAATCATAAGGTAATCAGGAAAATAATCCATGAAAGTATAACATAAGAATAAGACATTGAATTTGTGGAAGTCACATAAACATGTAATACAATTCCCTATAAATCAAAGCGTGTTTTCAAAAATTAACAGGGAACTTAATGGTGACTAAAACTATTAGGAAAGGTAGACCTCCAACCATAATAATTTTCCTTTCTTTATAAGGGTTCGGGTTTCCCCATCTTCCCATAGGAGATCGGGTTTCCCCATCATCCATCTTAGATCAAGACCATTGAATTGATTCTCATAATTATCTCATGAGATATAAATATTTAAAAAATGAATTGGATGGAGATATATGTCCCACCCATCAAATAATGAAAACCATACCTATGTGCCATAATACCATAAATCATTCATCATATCAGAACCTATTAAATGAAATGGGTTTCACAAATATCATTCAATCATGACATAACCCAAGCAAAAAATGAGTTTCATAAATATCATTCCAACGTAAAACAAAAAAATTATTATCATTTCATAATATCCCTATTAAAACATATGTAACATCAAATAATGTTAATTTAGAGAAAAATAATTTTTAGATATCACTTAAAAATAATTCTTGAGGAAACCGGTCCGCCCTGCTGGGGGTTCCCCCTTTAAATTTCCGATGCCTGTAGCTTTCGCTGCGGATGTCCGTTTTGCGCGCCGTCTACGGCGTCATGGACCTGACGTAGAGGCCGAACTTTTTAGGTGGTTCCCGGTGTTTTAACTTCCAAGATGAGGGGCTTAGGGGCACGGCATGTGTGTAATGAAGATAAACGGGCTTCCCGGGAATTATTGTTTTGGACGGTGCGGATGCGTCCGACGTCCGTTTTTAGTGCCGTCAGTGGCGTTGGGACCCTGGAACTAAGGTATAGATTTCCAGGGACCCTCCGGCAGGGCTGGGCAGGGGGTATCCTGTCGACATTGAATAGACCTCTCTACTGCGGGGCAGTGACGAGTTGTGGTTGATGTTCCCCCAGAACTCTCACGTATGAGGAGCTTTTCCCCCACTGAGACGCGTCCTTGTGACGCGACCTAAAACCGTGCGGGCGAGTCAGTGTCACCCAAAGTGGATAGTGTCGAGTTGTGGTGGTTTGAGCCCTTGACTTGTAGTTTGGGGCAGACGTGCGGGATGCTGGGCATCAATGGTGTTACTTCTGGGACTGTTGGCTACTCTTTTCTTGGGCTGAGCTACGGGACGAAGATCCACTTATGATGTTGTTTGGGATTCTTGATTGAGCATAAGTATATGTATATACCTTGTTCCAGTACCCAATTCTTGGGTTTGGTTACTCTCCTTCTAGGAGAGGCGAAGACGTGTGGGGTATGCCACGTGCTTTCCATGTCTAGCTTCTCGTTGTTGGATGACTCTACTCTCCTCTTATAGGTAGAGAAGACTCGACGAGAAGTTCATATTCTCACCATTTATAGCTCCTTGTGTCTGGACAAGTCTACCTTATTTCCTCTTGTTGGGTTGAGCTGAACTCTTCACTGTACTCTTTACTGCACTCCTGGTTGTACTCCTTTACTTTTCCTGTTCGCTCTACTGCTCACCCTTTGGTACCTCCTTTGTTGCTCCCTCGAGCCTTCGGGATATCCTACTGAGTATTTTTATACTCACCCCTTCTTGGGCTTTTCCCGCACTTAGTGTGCCCTTGCAGACGATGGACAGGTTGGTCATGACTTCAGAGGAGATTAGGAGTTTGGGAGCTGGGACCGCGTGCGGTGGTTATAGCCGGGTTCCAGATGGGAGACCCATCAGCTGTTTCTTTTTGTTTACCTGTTGCTGGGATGTGGCACCTTTTCTAGTTAGGTGCGTGTTTTTCCCCTTTATCCTTTTCAGCACTTTACTTGTACTGTTTAAAGGTCGATGCACATTTGTGGTATGTATATAGCAGTTTCCCTTTTCTTTAATTGTATTTTCTTTTACTCTGCACTTTTGCATTGAGTGTGTTGCGTGTGTGTGTATAGGTAATTAGGCAAAGGCCTCCCGAAGTTATTGTGCCTTCGGTGCTGGTCGCCAGCCCCTGGCCTATGGAGGCACTTTTCTACTTTGAAAACTTTTTCATTTCTTAAAATGAAACATAATTTTAAAATAAAACATTTTATTTGAAAATAAAAATGTAATATTATAAAGGAAAATTCAAATCATGAAGGTTTAACGATGTCAAAAAATTCAATTAATGCCGTATAAGTTAAAAACCATTCGTTTCATTGTTTTTCTGGAAGATTTACAAATTACCTCAATTGGAAAACAAAAAAACATTACTTTCAAACAAATGAAGTGAAAAAATAGGTAAAAATTCATTAATAATGAATAATAATAAAGACAATTTCAGAAACATGGACATTGAATATAAATATTCCACAGGGAAACTTAAAGTGAAAGAATCCCAAATATTGATGAGATTGTGAAATTAATTCTCATCACTTTATACTCAGTAGAATCGTACACCCCATGAAATAAATAAAATTATATAGATATAAAAAATCAATAATATTATAGATATGAATCAAAAAATTCATTCATTGTATGTATATAAACTTCATAGATGAAAACATTTGCGTATAAGGCATGTGTCCCACAAAAATAAACGTGAGACAAAAATCATTTACCTTATATCAAGACTCTCATAGTAATCTCTCAATCCTCTTATAAAATAAATATAATTATATTATTAATATATTACATAACCATATTCTTATATATAATACGATATACGATTTTTTTATCAATATATATTACCCATTTATTGGTAATTTTATATTAATGTTACGCTTCTGGTAATATCCGCTTTGTTTTCCAAATGTGTTTTGACTTGTTATCCTTATTCCTCTTATATAGATAATTATTTAATCATATAAAGAATTATAAAAATTAAATAAATATCATACATATTTATTGTATATGTATTTTTGGTGATTCATAAAATTTAAAGGCAAAAAATAAAATACATTTTTCATGGAGACGGTAGACCATACGTACGCCTGAACACTATTTTCATTTTCTTTTAATATTATAATAAAAACAATTATATGATATATTATCATAAAATAATTATTATAAAGTTATTTATATCATATATATTCATAAAATTAATCCTTATTATGATCCATGTGACACATATATGAAAAATGAATCTCATCGCATCGAGGAGATGGTAAGCCATATATACGCATGAGCAACATTATCATTTCCTAAAAGATTAGATGTTAAAAAGGTAGATATGATATTACAATTAAAGAATTATAATTATTTAATAAATATCATATATAATAATTAAACCCATCTTAATTCTCACTCATAAAATATGGTGATGTAAAATTAATTATATCTATCTGTGGAGACGGTAAGTCGTATGTACGCACAAGCGATACATTCACTTATTCTCCAATGGGAAGGGGGTTTTAAAATGATTTTATCAAAATATTAATAAAATTTAAGCATATTTATTATGATTAGTTATTATTTTATGCTATATATCATATATTTATAGGTATAGAAGGGTAGAAAAATAGAGTGATTGATTAGAGCAGTTACCTCTTCTTTAGAATGGCTCCTTCATATCTCCTCAAAAGGATCCTAGAGTTGGTATTTTGGGAATACCAGCACCTATAGAATGTGTATATGGTATTGGATAATATAATTCTCTATATTTTGGTGGATATATAAGACTCAATGTGGTGAAATGATACGAGGAAGGAGGTGTCCTTTTATAAGAGATATGAAGGGTACATTAGGAATATCAAAAAAATTAAATTATAATAAAAAAAATTATAAATACAAAAAACCAAAAAAATACCATTAATTGAAATAACATACATTATAATGATGTAATATCATCATCCAATACATTTCAGACAATCTTATAAGTAATTTTAAACCTTATCATTTTGATTAACCATTAGTTAATCAATTTAAATTTTAACTATAGTAACAAAGTTTTATTATTAAGAGGGAATATTTATTACATATAATGTTTAAATTGGACTATAAATTAAATCTATATGATATTTTTGACCACATATCATCCTTTTTTACATATTTATTATTTTTATGATTTTCAAATAATTTGACAAAATATTATCTTCACCAAATATCATAAGTGTCAATAATGAGGCTATTTATAAGATTGAATTAAAAAAACAATACAAAAATATTAATTCAAAAAAATTATTTAATACACCAATAAAATTTCATATTAACCTATAAAATTCAATAATAACCATAATTAAGTCAAATTGAAGTTTGTTTAATATTTCTATTATCATTTAATTGATTGTTTCATTAAGTGAATAATTACTCTGTTGTCAATTTTCAATTATTTATGAAAATAATTTATTTACTAAATATTAAAAATAAATGTTATGATTTATATAATAATTTTACCTTTAATAATAAAATATATAGTAGATAATATCATCTATTTATCCCAATCTTAAAAATATAACACATATTAAAAGTAATAGTGTGACATTTTTCCAATCCATTTGAGTTTATTAATATTTAACTCATTTTCATGGATAATTATCCATTAAATTATTAAATTTATATCCTTATATGTTTGGGGTCGATTTAACTTCTAATAATTACATTTTTGGAAGTTTTAGAGTAATTTTATAAAATTTATAATATTATTTCACCCATAATTGCATGATTTACCCTTAATCGTGGTAATAAAAATTATTAAAGTTGCTATTCATATTTTCCAAAAATAAATCAAAATATTTACTAAAAATGTACCATATGATTACAAATATTAAATCCATTTTTAAAAAAAAAAAAAATTCTAAAATTAATTTTCAATTAATCTCATTGAGGGAACAAGAAGACATGTTTTTTAAGTGAAAACATCCAAATGATTAACATGTTTTTATATCCATATTCAATGTGTAATCGATTCCAATGACATAAATTTGTTTAAATGATAAAATTTTGATATAATTATATTTTTAATACAATCCAATTTATAATTAAGCACTATAAATTATTTTTATGAAAAATCTATTTTCAATTAAAATTTAGTATTTTTCACTATTCATAGAAACATGAAACTTCTCAAAAAAATACCACAAATTAAAACAAAGTAAATTTTGATATAATAATTTTAAATAAGAAATTTTTTCCCATATAAAAATGTAAATGTTTCAAAAATTAGATTGAAAATTGGTTTTACATTAAAAGGCGGTAAAATTATCCTTTTAAAAAATATAGGGTTTTATACGTAAAATTGGGCTTATTTTTATATTATGAATATAAAATATATTGAATGGATACAAACTATATTTTATTGAATAAATAAAAAATATATTGCATAAATATCATCCAATAATTTTAATTAATTTAATTTATTATGATAAAATGACTTTGGGAGCATAAATATAAAATTATTTCCTTTATAATCAATTGGTATATATTTTCATTTATAATTAATTAGTAATGAAAGAATTAATATTATAGACATTATATTTTCATAAGTTAGTTAATACTATTTAGAACCAATAATTTAATATCAATTTTATATATTATTATATTAAATAATAATATTTTAATAATATAATGTTTTCGGTAAAACTTGGTCGTGCGTGTAATCAAAGCTATGAAAAAAACTCATAGTTTTCTATAACACAAGCTAGGAATAGTATTACGTATTCCAAAATCTAATCTATGTGTTGTGTATAGTGTAATCACAAATTTCTATTGTGTAAAACACAATCGAAACATAGGGTTTTTCATATAACAAAGAAAATATTTAGTATTGTGTAAAATGAAAAATAACAAAAATATTAAATTAATTTGAAAACAAAATATTTCACAAAATATGAGGGTTATGAAAGTTGGGTACATAGGTGCTTTAGATCATATCATAACACCCTTATACTGATATATAGTCATATCGCATGATTCATGTTCTGGAGGACATGCTGAGAGAATGTTTCCTGTATTTTTGGGGCTCTTTGGAGAGGAATATACACACGGTTGAGTTCTCTTGCAACAATAGCTATCAGAAGAATATTACGATAGAAAATAATGAGTATTTGTATGATAGGCCATTTAAATCATCATTTTTATAGTTATGTGTAGTTCAGGTTTATTTACATAGACCATGCCTCATTTAGGAGACTTTGTAGAAGGTCCAATTGATTTTAAAGCTGATGGATACTTCACAGTCTAGATAGAAATCTTAAGACAATCGTCATCAATGAACTCTATAGTTTGAGGTTGGGGATCATGTATTTTTACATATCTTATCAATTATGGGACAATAGAGGGATTATGAGATAGGGTAAACTTTCATCATGATATGTTAGGTCATTCAATATTTTGGAGAGAGTCGGGTCAGTATCCTATCAGTTGTAGTTACCTCAGAGGTACCCGACCATGCATGCCATCATTTATGCACTTAGTTTTACCATTATCACTTAGAACCATCTCACACTCTACATCTAGATGAGGTGGAGTAACATATTGATGCGTCCTTTTATGAGCATCCTATTCAAATCATCAACAGAAGAACAAAGGTTCTTCTAGGCCAATCAGTTCCTCTAGTACTAGTGTTATTAAAGAATGACCATTTATCGGATGAGTCATGGGAGAAGGATTTCATCATTTATGCCAAGTGAATAATGTTATTCTCATATGATTCTCAACCACCCTTGTAGGGGAAATTTTTGGAATAATAGCTTTATGGGGAAGATTGAATGATCCATGTTTTTCCTATGAGGTATGGATCTTTTTGTTTTCAATTTAACACATTGGTTTTCAACTAATGTGGGTAAATTTTTGGATGACTACAATTTTAGGGGTGTGAATGGATTACTTGGATTCCGAATCCTAACATTAGAAGAAACAAATTTGGGCCACACAGTTAAGTGAAAACATGTGACCTAAGATAAACGATTTGATGAAACCCTGTGGGGGGGGGGGGTATAAGAGACCACATGGTTTGAAGAAATCATAAAACTTGAGGCACAGACCCGTGTAAGAAATAAATAGTTTTTACAAGAGATGCGCATCACAGTTTATTCATGTTTATCCAAATTGTGCACATGAATTGTACAAGTTCCTCTTTAAGGTATTGATGGGTGCGTACTGGGATCATGGTTCTTCCAACAGTGCGACCAAACCAAGAAACCCAAATAAAAGAATTCAAATGAACATTTCCACCATAAAATCTATTAAAAACTAATGTCACTTTTATCTATTATTATTTTAGTCAATATATCACTATGGAAGCTCTCTGAATCCAATTATAGGCTTTCCCAACATTTTTTCACCCAGACATAGATTCAAGCACCGTCAGTCTTATTGGATCAATACTAGTAATTTCTTAAATATTATTTTTTCATTATTAATTATAATTTCTATCGACAGAGTTATATAGGTTCCAGATAAATTTCCCTATTTTGGTATTATCAATCATTCTTCATTATTTTCTTGATCTATAATGAATCAGAGATCGATATTGGAGAGTTATCTAATATATTCTTACAGGAGGTGGTCTATAACTTTTCTTTCATTTCGGGTATCTTATAATGTTGGTTGTCATTGGGCCGCATGATGGAATTTTGGGTGTTGCCCAAAAAATTAATTTCATAATTGAATTGAATGAATTTTAATTTGTTATGTTTTCCCTTGAGTACCTTATTACGGTTGGAGGTCATTTAGACTCATCCTATGCCACCTATGGGGTGTGCCCCAATATATAACCTATGTGATACCACCCCATTGGGTGCATGTGATCTCTCTGTGCTGTAGGGAACTTTTTTATAAATAAATGTGAGATGAATTGAGATGATATGATAGAGTTTATTCCCCCATGACATGTTTTTACAAGATGTGAATTTTTTTAACTGTTTAAATGTAAATTATGAAAATGGCTTGGATGAACTCAAGGAATGTGAATGATTATAAATTGATGAATAAATGATGTGGATGACTTGGTTGGTATAAATTGGATCCTGATTCCATTGGATTCCATGGACATTTATAATCCATGGGTCTTGATTAAGGTAGTGTATGCCTTGGACATATTTTCTCCTTGGTTCTTGATTTCATAGGATTCCTTGTTCCTTGATACCCCCTAGATTCTGGATTTCTTGGACTCACATTGGGCATGGTCTGTTCACATGCTCATTGTACACCACACAATCCTTTACTAATTTTTCATTAAGATTCTCATAGGACTAGATTAGAATTCCATGGTCTTCTATAACTTGTATCCATCCCATCATGGTATGACACTTCTGATTGTTCAACATGGGGATTATGGATGACACTTGGTTATACAGTGTGGCCATGGAATTTTTTTATATGTGATTATATATAATTGTCATGGTAAATTTTTTACACCTGATTGCAAGGAAAATAAATTGTGGATATTTTGGAATTTTTTACAGATATCCCTAGTATGGATATCATGTTACAATAGTTAGTATGGAGTATTATACACATTTTTATTTCTTTTTACAGCTACCCTTGTTATGGGAGGTAAACAATTTTTTGTAGGGAGCCTTGTTGGGCAACAAAATCTCACATTCTTATTTCAAATATTCTGTGTGAAATTTTATTTTAGTACAGTTATACCTATAATATATTTCACACTACCTTTGCTTATAATATATAGACTGAACTTGTTATAGACATCATTAGAGGTGGCCTACTGAGTGTTATCTCAGACCCTATTTAGGTCATTGTTGTGTGCAAAGAAAGTCGTAATGGATGTAGATAGGGATCATAGCAAGCTACCCCATCATGATGCATATATTCTTTTTTCTTGGGTGAAGGATAAAATAAGACCAAGATAGAATCGTGATTCTATACGGAGATAGTCATTTTTAGACTTTTTGGTATTTTGATACCTGTATTGTACTTGATGAATGGATACCTGGTTTCTTACTTTGTAGATACATGACATGACACATCATTTTTTATCTGACATTAAAGTTTAAATTTATTATTTATTCTTCTCTTGGATATTATCTTCTGTATATTTGGTAATTATTTAATTGCACTATTTTAATTCTTGTTTACTATCATTGTGTTGCACTCTAAAATGATGGAATAGTCTCCCCATATACACAATCAAGCCTGTTACTACAATTCGAAAGCCTCTAGAGTATAGGGAGGCATTCTTGAGTTAATTTGACCCATCAGCTCCGTGAACTGTTTACTAGACCCCAATTTAGGATATTACACATAGGATTGTGTTTATTACATTAACGATGTTACAAAGTTTGGGTGCAGTTCAAAGAATAGAAGAACCTAAATAGAATAAATGGTAATGGATAGATGAAATAAATCTTCATGTGGTTTGATTGAGGTACTTTTGGAATTAAAGTTGAGTGGAATTAGTTATGTGGTCAAAGGTATAATTTATAGCATGTTTTGTGAATATTTATGAGATTATGGTGCTAAAGTCTTGACTAAATTACATGTAACCATATAGATTTAATGCTATGTAGTTTATGAGTTATGGATCTAGGGTTTCACTATTTTATAAATATCACATGTCGTGTGACTCTGGTCATACACCATGTATCTCAAACGTATGTACTTCTATATGTAATAATGCACATAATGAGTGTGAGATATACCCATACATAATATACCCCCATTATATACATCATGAAAATATGACCTGGAAGCTTTTTATGTTTAGGTGGTATATATTAAGAGACCAAATCGACTACACATTTATTATTCCACAACAACACCACATACATGTATTACATGTCGGGAACTTTCCATAGCCTTTGTGAACTTCCCTCAAACATTGCATACAACTAAAGAGGCTACTCAGCATATGCCCATAGAACACATTCAGCAACCCAATAACCCTATATTTCATTTAATATAGGTATATTTTGTGTACCTGGATAGAAAACACAGATAGGTAGTTATAATAGGTGACTAATCACTTTTTCAGAGCCCTACATTCCATGTACCCCACTCAACATGTTTTATACTAGGATATATATAGTTTTCATTATTATTTCTTACCCGAGATCAAGTTTTAGACATACGAGTATTTCATCCTAGGTATATTTGATGATGAATGCATAATCACACTATACTTTCATCCATTGGATGTTCTTCATGATATAGTTTTGATAGATCAAGGATCTTAGCTCCGTATAGGTGATAATAGATGGCATGTGATATATTTAGAGTAGATAAAGAGTTAGGTACTCTCACATATGTTAGGGAATATTCCTCCATGTATGGGGTTCATGTACCCCCTCGGGGAATACACATGATAGGTTGGATCCCTCATATTCTAGATGGAGTTTAGATACTCCCTCATATGTCACTGCAGGGTCCCTCATCAATTGACTTGGTACTCCCACAAATTTCGGCATCTGATTTTGTATACATGGAGTTTTTACTCCCTTTTATATCAGAATATGGTCTTCCATAAGTGGAAATAACTCCATAGATAAATTTCAATACTCTTTGACGAGGCTCAGTCCCAACTATTGATGTTGAGAGGTGCCTTTGAAGTTTCAAATTTTACTAAACTTGGGTTGAAATGGTTTGGGTTGATCAGGTCACTTAAGAAAATGAATTCTAGAGAGCTGAGCTTTGTGGAAGGATGACATACTTTTTTTGTTACCTATTCCCTTTTATCATATTTAGATACTTCATGTTGAGATTATTTCCTTTGTAGTTTCCTTTTATGTTTTCAAGGAGTCAAACTTTGTATATTTATACTCACCTAAGTGCGAGCATCATCCCCACACATGTTGTGTATATAAAGGTGATACAATATTTTGTGTTATACTTGGAGGTTGAGGAATTGGTAGAGTTGGTGCATAAAATAAATGGGTAATGATTGTTTCTAGGGGTTCTTATAACAGTTTTTACATGATGTATAGTTTTTATATTCCTTTATTCAAGGTTATTCTTAACTTTTGAGGTTACATATCATACATTACCTTATTTATGGGTTTTTATTTATATTTTTTTGGTATGATTACATCTATTATTTTATCAATTGGTTATTTTATTTAATGGATTGCATTATTATATGAAATATTGTGCAGATGTGTATATGATTACAGGTTTATATGTTAAAAGTCTCCCATTTGTGTGATATGACTTCTTTGTATTTTTCGTCAACCATTGGATCATTGGAGGTTGACTTTGAGTGGAACAAATAGCTCATTACCAGCTCAGGTGGGGTCTCGATGGTTTAGGTCATGTGATCTGTTACCCAAATCTATAATGATTTGTTTGATTTGAAATACCAAAAGGATTGTATTTTTTGTATTTTTTGTATTTTTTTCAATAAAATTATAATTATGTGTTGGGTGAAGTGGAAGGTCTTAATGAATGAAATAAATTGAAGCTTCCCATGAATGTTGAAAAATCCCAGAAATGAGAATATTTATAATTAGAGTTTCTACCAATTGAAGATTCTTTGTGAATTATTTTTATGTGGGGAAATAAGTTAAGATAAAAAAGGATTTTATAAAAAAATATTGACTAATGAATATTATAGAGATAATATTAATATAAAAGACTTTTGCTGATGAAAATTTAAAGATTATATATTATTCTAAAACATGGATAATTTGAAGTGTGATTGATTTAATTGAAATAGCATTTTAATGTTGTTACGAATATTTTTTAATTTATGTGACTAAATTATAATTTTAAAAAATTAAGTTGATAATTTCCATGAATAAAAAGGTATAATTTTGAGAAGAATATTGATGATAATTATCCTAGAATATTGGGGGAATTTTATATGAGTTTATTAATATTTTTTTCCAATTAATACATTTGATAGAGAACACTCCACATGAAATGTAGAAGTGGTATCTTAACATGTGGGATGGGGTAAGGGGATAATATATGACATGAATAGGTACTGATAGAGGAGATGTGAATTAAATATTAAAAAAATGATGTGGATTTAATTATTATTTAGTGGATGTTGGGGAATTCTTTTGATGTGGTATTTAGATCCCACATACATTAATACATGTTTTGTGGAGATTTAAATGAGGTAGATGTGTGAAGGATTTAAACATTCCACTTGATCAAAACTATGCTTCTAGCATCAAACATCATCTTACACCTCATTTCATAGGGTTTTCTAATTTCTTTATTTCCATGCTGAAAACTACTATGATCATGTTGAGATTATAAAACTAATGGGATTATTTATGTGGGGCCTTGATTAACATGAGAATGATAAACCTATATTGAGGAATTGTTCTTACATGAATGTTATGCATCCCTATTATAATATAGTACGATGATCATATATTAAATATAAAAAAGTTATGGAATATGTATTCTATAGAAGATAGTCAATTTCAGAAGCGATTATGATTATACAAGAGTGTACACATGATTGGCACATATATTTTTATTTTTGATATTAAATAGGTGTTTTATATAGTGTTGTTGATGGAAAAAATGAGTTATTCAATTAGTCGAATTAGATCCTATAACTATATATAAAAGATGGGGTAAGTCAGTGGATCCAAGAGATAATTGTGTTTGAATAGGTAGTTCAGTGGAAGATATTGAGGTTGTGAAACTCTATGGAGATGAAAATGAACTCAAAATAGATAAGAAAATTGAATAAAATGGTAATTTATGTGGTTCAGAAATATTTCCTACATCCATAGGATAAGGGATTGTATGTTCTTGATTATTTCTCTCTGGATAAATATTTAGAGGGTTACATATTCATATAACAATTCATGGGATTTTATTCCCATTTCATATAGAATAAAATCAGAACTTTCAATGGTTTGTTTGGGGTGTCTCACCGAACCATAAAAAACTCCCACCATCGGGTGCTTTAACAGTCCATATTGTCTCTTAGTTTATTTCTGCTCAAGGAATTTGCTTCTTCTAGAAGAGTTTTTCCACATTTTTTATACAAAAAAACCCTTTCTCTATTGATTACTCACCTAATTGAGAGTACCCCCAAAAATATCCTCCACACAACCAATTTGAGGTAGAAGATAGAACTCTAGTGTCATTTTAGGTGTGTATATTCTATTTAGTTAAAAACATATTCATATTGTATACCCCATTATCATTGTTTTGTATTTTCTAAACTTTCAAAAATATTTATTACAACACATTACAGATCCAGTGATATCACACGTTGATGGGTTTGGACCTAGAATTAAATTTTTGGTTCTTATTGATATGAATAGAACTCTTGATATCATAATAGAGAATATAATTCTCCTAACTCAGTCCAAAATACTATAAAAACTTCTTTTTGTGCAAAATTTCCTTAAATACTTCAGTGAATGTGGTATAATATTATTCTATAGTAGGTACGGAAACCTAATTCTGATGTTGTGATTTCGATGAGACTACTCCCCCTGCAAATGATATCAGGTGTTGAGATATATATATCCTTGTTTCAAAATCTATTGCTATATCTACATTAGTATATCCATTTAAATCAGGAATATAACTTCTAAAACATAAAAAATGTCTATATGTGCTTTAGAGATACAAAAATATCCATTTGACCATTGTCCAATAATCATTTCCTAGATTTGATAAGAATCTTCTCACAATTCAAACAATGTGACCAATATCTGGTCTGGTGCACACCATGGCATACATAAGACTGCCAACTACAAACAGATAATGATTTTTTCCATCTCTGATTTATCCTCCTTAGTCGAAAGACTCTGACTTATCATGAGCCTAAAATTAATCACAATTGGAGTGATATGTAGTTTCTCCATGCTCATATTGAATCTCCCAAGAACCTTCTCAATGTACCTTTATTCAAATAGCCAAATACTTTGATTCCTCTTTTCATGATTAATTTTCAAACTAAGAAGTTTAACAACATCTATCAAGTCCTTTATTTCAAAAGAATAGTTCAAATACTTCTTCAACATGTTAATATTAGTAATATCTCTACTGATAATTAACATATCATCAACATAAATAAATAGTATAATGAAATAACCATTAGAAAATTGTTTGACGAAAATTTTGTGATCTACAGTCATCCTCTTATACTCATTTTTCTCCTTGAATGAGTATAATTTTTTGTACCATTACCTTGATTCCCCTTTCAAACCATATAAACATTTCCTAAGTTTATAAACATTACCTTATTTACCTTTCACATAAAATACCTCTGGAAGCTCATTGTGAATATCCTTATCAAGATAACTATGTAAGAAAGCTATATTTACATCCATTCATTGATCCTCTAAGTTCAGACTAGCCGCCAATCCAATAACATCTCTAATAGAATTCAATTTATCCAAAAGATACAAAATTTCATCAATTTCAATACATTTCATCTAACAAAATCCATTCCAACCATTCTGGCCCTATAATGCTAATGTGAGCTTCCATCTTCACTTTTGATTCTGTACACCCACTTGTTATTAAGCACCTTCTTTCCATTTGGTAACTCCACTAAATAGAATGTTTAGTTATTCTGTAAGGATCAAATATTCTCTTATATAGAATTTTTCTATCTCTACCAAATCTTGGTCACATCATTATAACTTTTTTCCTATCCCCCATTATTGAAAACCACATTCCCATTTACTGAGTTTTTAATACTTGATTTCCATTATATGTTGGATCTCCTCAAATGCACTTTGGGAAGATACTATTTTGAAATATCATTTGATACAGACACATAAGAATATGGTGACATTTTTCTAGGTAGTGATTTATTATCAGTTTCATGTACCTTTATCACACTAGGTAGAACTTTTGGTGGTGTGACTGGTTCCAAATTGACTGTAATTTCCCCATACTACAACTTCACTTCATTTTGTTTATTCTAAAACTCTACAATCATATGATCCTAAAGAAATTCCACATCTCTACATTTGATGATCATCCTACTAATAGGGTCCCATATTTAGTATTCAAACTCTTCATGATCATATCCCAAAAATGTACACTACTTTACTTTTCCATCAACCTTTTCTCACTCATCTTTTGAGATGTGAAGAAATTACATGTTGAAAAATACTCTCAAGTGTTTATATGAAACATCATTACCTATCCAAACCATTTCTATAATGTCATATTTTGGTGAAACTAATGGATAAATGTTGATAAGAACAGTTTTGGTTCTCATTTCCTCCACCTAAATGGTGCTTGGATGCTTTTTATTTGAGATCCTACATATGAATCTCTCAAAAACTGTTCAATTAATCCTCTCAGAAAAACAATTATGATGAGGCATCTTTGGTACTTATTTTTAAACCTAGATACTATAACTCTTTTAGTACTACTCTAATGTAAAATGGTAATTTCATCCATTGTTTGATCATACAGACTTTATCCATTTTTCTATTTCTCTTTCCACCATTACATAAATCTATTTGGAACATCATGCAATTGATCTTTAATTTTCAAAGAAATTCCCATAATTTTCTAAAATTAACATATATGAAGATAAAAAATAAATAGAATCTCCAATCGACTTCATGCTCGTCAATAAGACATCGGTGTGAATCAAATATAAAATATTTTCTTTTTTAGATGGTAAATAACCACAAAATGATACTTTTTGTTGTTCTCCCATAATGCATCATATCCTAGGTATCAAAATGTGTACCTTTTATTCCTAGAAAGATATCCTTCATGGAGAAAATTCTTATTCTTCTCTCACTTGTGTAACCGTACCTCTTATTCCAAACATCTATAGGAATATATTATTTGTATTCATTGAATTCTCATCAACACGGTTAAGAATCTGTGATATAAATAGAATTATCTTTCTTTCCATTTGACAATACCATGTTACCATTATTAAGCTCCCATTTCCTATCACCAGAGAATCTAATATATCCATAGTTTTTAAGAATTCTAGTTGATATCAGGTTGAGGTAAATATTAGGAACATTACTTTCATACTTGAATTGTAACTCGATAAAATACTAGTTTCTAGAAGAATATTACCAATACCATTGATTTTGGATGAACCATCATTTACCATATTCTCATGTCTAGAACTCCCTAAAGTGTAATATGAGAACAAATATCTCCTGGTGAATACATGTTATGAGGTTCCTAAATCAATCACCCAATTCAAGTCATGGCTTATAGGAATGATCTAATTATCATCACGAACAAGACAAATATCTTCATTAATAACTATGTAATCATTATTTTGGGTCTTGCCTTCCTGATTCTTTATCTCTTCCTTTATCCCTCTATACTCCAGGATGAAGTGTATGGTCCTTCCACTTCATGTCACATATTGATTAGGATTTTGATCGCTTCCTCCTTTATAGAAATTAACCATGGGGTTCTCTCCATCAACTTCTTCCCGTCCATTTCATTTTCCCTTTTCATTTATTGAAAATAGCCTTTGATTAAGGTGTGTATTTCACATTCTTCCTTAGGGAATATTTATTCAACATTTCATCTTTCACCATTTCCATTGTGAGGGTTTCATATAGAGTTGAATTGATAACCAGAACAACTAGTGTGTCTTCTGTATTTGGAAAAGAAATCAACATATACAATGAAAAAAACTCATCATCAATCGTTATTCTCATACAATTCAACTGATAAATAGTACCTTGGAACTGTCTGATGTGATCTGATGTGTTGTTATCATCCTTGTATTTCAAGTTGACAATTCAGTGCATTAGGTTTTCTTTTTTATGTTTGGTTCTCCACACATACATATTTTATAATTTTCACCATAGAATGGAATCATCATGTTCATTAGAAAATTTCTAGAATATAATCTTATTGATCCACTGACTAATTTGGTCAGTGCACTTCCTTCCAACCACAACCCACTCCATACCAACTGTCAAGGTACATGTAGACATCTTGTCACCAATTTGACAGCTAGTTGATGATTCCTATACATGCACTATAATAGGATTAGTGGTCTCTAGTATTGTGTTCCTTAAATCCTCTATATAGAAAATATCATCTATTTTGGGTTTCTAGATTCCATAATTAAAATAAGTAAGCTTAATCATGTTTCTATTATTTTATTTCATTGATATAATGAAAATATAAAAAATCCAACAATATAGATGTGTATGGAATGGTTTAAATATATAGAAATGAATCCTCAATTTTGGAAAATGGACTCTAATTTCCCAAGAAATAGACAAAATAGTTTAAACAGTCTAGATCAGCCTATGAGGGGGTAATGATGTGGCTCCCTAGAATAGTCATTGAAACGCCACTAAAAAGTCACCGTCGATGTGAATAGTGTTTTCTTCTCTAGAAAGGGTATACTGTAGTACCATAGAGTTGAATGAAAGTATTATCTGCTCTATAAACTTCATTTTAACTCTATTGTTTACACCATTTGTGCTGTTGGAATCCTCTTGACGTGCTCTTCACATATTTGGCCTAAAAATGACCACCTTTAATTTTATGGTCACTAAAAAGAATCCCTATACCTACTCTATTTTTATACTCATGGATATGATACCTCTTTTTTGTGGAAGAACAACTCTATGAATATGAAAATGAACTCAAAACATAGAGAAATTATAATAACATGAGAATTTCTTTAGTTTAGAAATATTGCCTATTTATATGGGATAAGGGGGGTATTTTCTTGATTATTTCTCTCTAGATAAATTTTTGGAGGATAACATATACATTTTATAGTTAAGGGTTTTAATACTCTTTTATAGAAAATAAAATCTACATTCTCAAGGTGTTTTTAGGGTGGTTCCTCAACCAATGAAAAACTCTCATCGTCGTCGTCTTCAACAGTCCATGGTGTTTCCTGGTTTGTTGTCGGCTAAGGAAGATGATGTTGTCAGAAGAAATTTTCCAAGATGTTGAAAACAAAAACCTTTCCTCCACTAATTTCTACCTGGATTGAGATTACTGTGAAACCCCGACCTGGGAGCCACTGAACGGTTCCCTGAGCTATTTGGATACATGCCCTCAAGCGCACCTCTCCTTATGCTAGAGGGTGCCGACTAGTAGTGAGGGTCTGGTAAGTCAATCATGGAGATACTATACCCTATTTTATCAAAATAAAACACCAATGGAAGCCAATTAAAATAACCAAGTGTGGAAGCATATAAATAACTAGAATAATACCATGTCATATGATAATATAAAACCAGAAAATACAACACTCAAATGGAAGGTAAAACATGGAATGAAAATGAATGTGCCAGGTGTCTACAATGAAAATCAAAGTGAAGACTCAACAACTCCATGCACTCATGCTCCAATCCCAAACTATAATATATCATAGGGCCATTCCATTATCCTGTCCCACAACAACAAAGTCTACTTAGGTACCGATCAGGCGGCCCGAATAGGGTGTGAGTAAAACTCAGTAGTCCATCACCAACAGTGTCTAAATTGAGTCCATTCAAAAGATAGAGTTTGCAATTTTATGAAGCAACAATTACAATACATAATTTAAACAGTTATCACATTGTCATTTAATCATTAATCATCACATTAGCGCAATTTCAATTCATGTTTCCCATTTAAATAATCATTCATTATCATTAATCATTTGGTGTAGGTTGTCATTCCTAACACCAAAAATTTTGGTTGAATCATCATTCATTATCATCATTCATTTGGTTTAGTTCATCAAGCCTAGAACCACAATATCGTTGAATCATCATTAATTATAATCATTCATTTGGTGTAGATCATCATGACTAGAACCACAATATCATTGAGTGTAGTTCATCATGACTAGAACCCCTTTTCTCATTTGGTGTAGGTTTTCATGCTTAGCACCCAATAATCTCAAGCTTGGAGAACTTTTGAGGATGAACGTCAAGTCCAAGTCCCAACTTATAATTGGTCATGAATGCCATGTCTAACACCACAAAAATCACATCCATTTAATAATTCATTAATTTACAAGAATTTTTGACATCATATCATTACTAATACAATTATTAGTTAAACATTTCAAAGGCCATTAGTTAACTCAATAATTAACTAAGAACATAACCCATTAAGTAATCAACAAACACAATTCTTTTTCCATAATTAATTCTTCACCATTAATTACCCATATTAAATCTCAACCTGTCATAATTAATTCTCCCAATTAATTATATTTGATCAAAAACATGGAACATAATTAATTATCACAATTAATAATATTTGGTCAACATCATGGCACATAATAAATTCTCACAATTAATTATCTCACATAGCCAAACATTATTTCACAATTAATTCCCCCAATTAATTATCTTAACACAAAAAATTAAATATCTCAATTACAATATCTCAAACCATAAAAAATAGCCAAAATATCTATTTGGGAAACCCCCCTTCATTTGTTCTGTGATTCAATTATCAATTAATCATCAAGGTAAACACAAGTCAATTCATCATTCAAAATTTCTCCACTTTAAGAAATAAATCAATAATGAAATCTAGATAATAATAAACTCACATTCACATATGAAAACCATGTCTATGAGATATTTATTTAGACCACATACCTCAGTTTATTGATGGAAGTTATCCGAACAGAAATCCCCAAAATCAAAGCGACACAACGTTGTCGATCAAGCTCCAGATCTAAATCCCTAAACCAAAATTAAGATCAAAGGCATCAATATCTTGAAAATCAAGATCTAAATCCACAATCATAGATCAAGATATCAACTCATAGAGTTATATTCAAGAAAACAAGGGAGATATTCCATGAAAGTATCTACATTAGATAGAGGAATGAACGAGAGAAACATCGGGATGAAATCTACATATCAGAATAAGAACGGATCTTTGATCTGAGATTTCAATATCAATGAAAAAAATTGTATTGCCTTGGAATTACTTTGGAAGGCTCTAAGATCACCCAAAATAGTCAAGCCCCATCCTAGGTCGAATTAGAGAGGTTCTAGGGGGTTCAGGTGGTTTTGAAACCAATTTTTAGATTAAAATACTCTGCGTGCATGGTTTCACCTAGAAGTCTACACAGTTAGGCTTGACCTTGAACCAAATTTTCGATCTTCCACAGCCCACATGTCTCAATGGTGCATGGTTAGGTAAACTATGCATCAGTCATGTTGACCTCCACTGTACGCATGGTTAGCTTGTGCACGGTTTGGTAAAACCTTGTGAAAACCATTTACAACACCTTGTCATCCCAAGTGAATTAAAAACATCACCCAAACACATCCCAGGTCATACCCCATCCCAAATGTGATTAATAATCACAAAAAGTACCTGAAACACACTCAAGATGACTCCAAAAAAGGATGGAATATTAAAATCTACCCACCTTTTAACAACTCATCCATGAGCTACACTCCCAATCATCTCTATGATTCTAATCCCAGAATATTGGTCCATTGAGATCTCATGTCTACTTCACATTCCCAAGCTTCTTATTGAACACTTACATGTTTCCATAACACATGAACTAACAACTCGGTCTTTCCCTGTAACACATTCTAACCACGACCCTGCACACACATCAGATGGTCCTCAAAGGACACATTTATCTTGAAATCAACCTCTTCCACATAAATCACATGAGAATGGTTGGGGTGATACCTCCGTAGTTCTAACACATGGAAAACATCATGCATAGTGTTGAATTTTTGTGGAAGTTCTAATCGGTAAGCTATCAGCTTGATCCTCTCCAGCACCTCAAAGAGTCTTATAAACTTTGGCACCAACATGACATACCTTTTTATCTTGTGGTGACCCCATCTAGGAGACATCTGAAGGAATACACGATCACCCACTATAAACTCTTGGGGTAATCTCCATCTATTATCATATGACTTCTACATACTCTCATCTGTAGCCATACATTTTTTAATCAATTGTACCTAGTCTGATGTATCTTGAATGAGAGTCAGTCCTAATATCTCTGACTCACCCACCTCCAACCCACATAGCGGTGATCTAAAATTTCTACCATAAAGTGCATCATATGGTGCCATCTGAAAAGTTTCCTGATAAATGTTTTTATAGGAGAACTCTAATAAAGCCAACTGATTCTCCCAAGAACCACCAAATTTAAGAACACATGCTTGCATCATATCTTTCAACACCTGTATGGTACGCTCTGACTTCCAATATGTCTATGGGTGTAAGGTCGTACTTAAAAAACATGTTTACCAAGATCCTTATATAAGACCAACCAGAAATGCGTAGTAAAGCGCATATCATGATCTAAAACTATAGTCTATGGAACCCCATGCAAATGAACTATATCACTCACGTACAGTCCTCCCTACTGTTCCACTGTAAAGGTTTCTAAAATAGGCCTGAAATGTTATACCTTCGTTAGTCAATCCACAACGACCAAAATAGAATCATTCTTTCTAAGAGTATTTGGAAGTCCTACCACGAAATCCATATCCACTTCATCCCACTTCCATTCTGGAATAGGTAATGGCTGAAATAGGCCTCCAGGACTTTGATGCTATTTCGTCACCTGTTGAGAGGTGAAACGTCTTGTTATGACCCCTACTATCTACTTTTTCATTCATGGACTCAAAAATTGTCGTCAAAGGTCAAGATATATTTTTGTCACCCCAGGATGTACCATCCACCTTGAAGCATGAAATTTTTTCATGAGTTTCTCTTGCTTACTCGTAAGCAAAACCGCCTGATTTTTTAGATAGATAATCTCATCCTCATATATTATCTAGTTTGAAGGTGTCTTCCCACCTTTGAGGATTTAACTAAAGGCTAAATACTCCATATCCTCATACTACGTATCCCTGATCCATCTCAAGAGTGTAGAATCTACTACTAAAGAAACCATAGATATCCTCTCCTGACTCTCCCGAACTACCACATGCATTTATGTCAGTAAGTTCATCATCTTCCACTCTTTACTTGACTCATTTACGAGTTGATTATGAGTTTCCCCACCCAAGGCATCATCCGCACTATTCCTCGTTTCAGGTGTATATTCATGTTCAAAATCAAAGGATTGCATATACTATACCATTGTTCGCTACCGAATATTCAATTCACACTGTGAAAAGATATACTTAAATATTTTGTGATCCATAAAAACTATAAACTTTTCACCCAAAAGATAGTGTCGCCAACACTTAAGATTATAAACCACTACTTCCAACTCTTTTTCATGTGCATGATAATTCTATTCATGTGGCCTCAACTATCGAGACCTATAAGCAATGAATTGATTCCCTTGCATCAACCTAGCTCTAAGTCTGATCCTAGAAGTGTCACTATACACTATGTACTCCTCACCCGACTCTGGTAACATCAAAATTGGTGCTGATGTCAAGTGCTTCTTCAAATCTTGGAAAGAATTCTCGCATACTTCCGTCTAATAAAAATTTATCCCCTTATTTTCCAAACCTATAAGTGGTGCTTCCAATCAATAAAAGTCATGGATGAACCTCCAGTAATAACTAGTTAATCCCAAAACGCTTCAGATATCAAAAATATTCTTGGGCTGCTCCAAATAAATCAATTCCTAGACTTTTTCTTGGTCCACAACCACACCTTCTTCCAAGATGATATTCCCTAAAAAGTGTACCATATTAAACCAAAATTGAAATTTAGATATCTTGGTGTCTAGCTGATTCTCTCTTAGTGTACCCAAGATGATGTCAATATGTTGGGAATGATAATCATGAGTCTTAGAGTACACCAATATGTCATCCACTAACACCGCCACAAACTGATCAAAGTATGGATGAAAGACCATGCTCATTAAGGCCATAAATATCATTGTAGAATTTTTCAACCCAAACTGAATTACGAAAAACTCATAATGTCCATACATGATTTTGAGATAATTTCTTGGTATATCAGATGCCAAAACTCTCATGTGATGATACCCTGATCTCATATTAAACATTTAGAATACAAAATCCCCCTTTAGAAGATCAAACAGATCATGGATATGAGGAAGATGATATCAGTTCTTCAAGGTCATTTTATTCAACTTCCGATAATCGACACACAATCATAAACTCCAGTCGGCCTTCTTTGAAAAAAAAACGGGTGATCCCCAAGGAGACGTAGTTAGACTGAGAAACCCTTTATCCTCCAACTCCTCCAACTGCATTTTGGGCTCTTAAAACATAGTAGGTTCTATTATGTAAGGTGGAATAGATACCGTCTCAGCCCCAGACATGAGCTCAATATTGAAATCCACATCTCTCTTAGGTGGAAACCTGGAAAAGTCTTCTGGAAAGACATCGTGAAATAGTTCTAATACTTGTGTAAGGACATCTTTCCTACCACTCCCATCATCTAGAAAATGACTAGAAACTTGGGATGTGAATTCTCCCAGTTGCTATATAATAAGCCCATCTCAACCTATATGGATATCCCATTCTCCAAGAAGGAAATACTGGTATACCTAAGGAGATACAAAGGTCACTCTTTTATGGTAACAATCTATGTGTGCTTATAACGCACAGGTCAGATGATTGAAACCTCCCTTTGATACCAATTTACAATCCCCATCCCGGGATCCACTTAATAGTGCCCTGAGTCAGTTGGCCACATGCCCTCAAGCACACCTCCCCATACACTAGAGGGTGTTGACTTGTAGTGATGGTCTGGTAAGTAAGTCTTAGGGAGACTATTCCCTCTTTTAGCAGTATAAAACACTAATGAAATCTAATAACAATAAACATGTACAAAAGCATATAAATAACCAGAATAATACCATGTCATATGATAGTCAAAAACCCAAAAATACAACACTCAAATGGAAGGTAGAACATTCTATGACAATAGAAATGTCAAGTGTCTACAATTCAACTCAAAGTAAATATTCAACAACTCCATACACCCATGCTCCAATCCCAAAATGAAACATTTCCTAGGGACATTCCCTTAACTTATCATGTAATGACAAAGCCTACTCAGGTGCTGATCAAGCGTCCCGAATAGAGTATGAGTACAACTCAGTAAGCCACCACCAACTGTGTCTAAAACAAGTCTAGTCAAAAGATAGTGCATGAAGTTTTATAAATCAACAAATACAATTAATAATTTAAATAGTTACCACATTGTCATTTAATCGTTAATCATTACATTAGGACAATTTCAATTCATGTTTCCCATTTAAATAATCCATCATTATCATTAATCATTTGGTGTAGGTTGTCATGCCAAACAACCCAAATCTTATTTGAATCATCATTCATTATTATCATTCATTTGGTGTGGGTCATCATGCCTATAACCACATCTCATTGATTATAGGTCATCAATCCTAGCACTCCCTTTCTCATTCGGTGTAGGTCATCATGCCTAGAACCCCATAAACTCAAGATTGGATACCTATTGGGGAGGAGCGCCATGTCTATGTTCCAACTTCTAATCGTTCTAGAATGCAATGTCTAGCACCAAAAAATATCATCCATTTAATCATTCGATAATTCACAATAATTTTACATATCACCAATCAACTATTAGTTAAACATTTCAAAATACATTAGTTAACTGAACAATTATCTAAGAACATAACCCATTAATTAATTCATAAATTAATTTAAAAATCAAAACAAATCTCTTTCCATAATTAATTATTCATAGTTAATTATCCATATTAAATCTCAACTTGTCATAATTAATTCTCACAATTAATTATCTTTGATCAACATCATGATGCATAATTAATTCTCACAATTAATTATCTTTGGTCTACATCGTGGCACATAATTATTTCTCACAGATAATTATCTTACATAGCCAAACATCATTTTATAATTAATTACCTCACATTAATTATCTTAACACAACCAATTAAATATATTAATTACACTACTGGAAATATACTATATCCCAACGGTTCTGAACCGTTGGGAAAGCCCCTCAAACCGTTGGGAAAGGTTTTCCCAACGGTTATGAGAACCGTTGGGAAGTAAGCCGTTGGGAAAAGGTTTTCCCAACGGTTTACTTGAAACCGTTGCAATAGGCCCATAGAAATTTAGTTTTTCCCAACGGTTCTCACAAACCGTTGGGAAAACTCAAATGCCACACATTTTCCCAACGGTTCCAAACCGTTGGGATATACCATGTGGAACAATTTCCCAACGGTTTTAAACCGTTGGGAATTGGTGAAGTCTTTCCCAACGGTTTAGAACCGTTGGGAAAAGACATGCTAGAAACTTATATGCCAACGGTTTGAAACCGTTGGCATACCCTATGCTGCAAATTGCAGCACCCTGCAATTTGCACAACCCCTGTCTATCACCACCGGTCATCAGGCCTCATTTTCACCTCATTTTTACCTCATTTTCACCTCATTTTCGATCCAACTATTGTACCAGTAATAAAATAAAACATACATATTCAATTACGAACAAATTCATACACATTTAACATATAATGGATCCTGAAACTATACAAATCCATAATTAAATTACAATTCATAAACATACATAATTCATATAGAATTCAATTTAAAATTTAGATGACAATTATACGTGGAATCTGAAATTCAATTCATAATATGATCGGTTTTTTCTATACCATATATTTTTACCTCAAATGATGTCCATTTTAAACAAAATACATACACCTGAAGTGATACCGGCCACACCGCACCTCAGATTGAGGCGGGGTTAACTCGTACACGTCACATTTGACTCATGGATCGTTGTGCTAAAGTATCGACAGAATCCTAATACGTTTGGTCGGTTTTCCGTATGCCAGTTGATGTTTTTCACTTAAAATGGCGTCCTTTTGAAACAAAAGACGGACACTATGAGTGGTGCCGACCACACCGCGTCTCCAATTGAGGCGGGGTTGATTCGTACACGTCACATATGACTCATGGATCGTTCTCCTAAAGTTTAAATGGAAACCGAATGCGTTTGGTCGGTTTTCCGTATGTACCTAAAATGTTGTACATTTTAAACAAAAGAGTGACACTTAGACTCATCCCGACCACACCGCGACTGAGATTCATCCCGGGTTGGCTCGTACATGTCACATATGACCCATGGATCATTGTGATAAATTATAAAAAGATTCTGAATGCGTTTGGTCGGTTTTGCGTATGCCAGTTGTTCTTTTCATTTATAATCATGTCCATTTTAAACAAAAGAGACATAGTTAGAGCGGTGTCGGCCACACCACATCTCAGATTAAGACGGGGTTGACTTGTACACGTCACATATGACCCATGGATCGTTGTGCTAAAGTATCGATAGAATCCGAATGCGTTTGGTCGGTCTTCCGTATGTCAGTTGATGTTTTTCACTTATAATGACGTCCTTTTGAAACAAAAGACGGACACTTTGAGTGGTGTCAGCCGCACCGCATGTCGGATTGAGGCGGGATGATTCGTACACGTCACATAGGACCCATGAATCGTTCTCCTAAAGTTACAATGGAAACCGAATGCGTTTGGTCGGTTTTCCGTATGTACTTAAAATGGTGTACATTTTAAACAAAAGAGAGCCATTTAGACTGATCCCGGTCACACCGCGACTCGGATTGACCCGGGTTGGCTCGTACACGTCACATATGACCCATGGATCGTTGTGATAAATTATCAAAAGATTCGGAATGCGTTTGGTCGGTTTTGCGTATGCCAGTTGTTCTTTTTCACTTATAATCATGCCCATTTTAAACAGAAGAGACATAGTTAGAGCGGTGTCGGCCACACCGCGTCTCGGATTGAGACGGGGATGATTGGTACACGTCACATATGACCCATGGATCGTTCTCCTAAAGTTTCAATGGAAACCGAATGCGTTTGGTCGGTTTTGCGTATGTCAGTTCTTTTCACTTATAATCCTACCCATTTTAAACAAAACAGACACAGTTAGAGCAGTGTTGACCACACCGCGCCTCGGATTGTGGCGGGGATGATTCGTACACCTCACATATGACCCATGAATCGTTCTCCTAAAGTTTCAATGGAAACCGAATGCGTTTGGTCGGTTTTCCGTATGTACTTAAAATGATGTCCATTTTAAACAAAAGAGAGCCACTTAGACTGATCCCGGCCACACCGCGACTCGGATTGAGCCCGAGTGGGCTCGTACATGTCACATATGACTGATGGATGTTGGGTCGGAGGTGAGTGTAGTTGATGTAGAGGCAAGGGATTTCTCTGGCTCCACCGGCTGACCGGTGCTGAGCCACCGGCTGGCCGGTGGTCTGGACAGAAGCATGCTATTCTGTCTGGGTTCCACCGGCTGGCCGGTGGTCAGGCACCGGCTGGCCGGTGGTCTGGACAGAAGGTATTCCATTCTGTCTGGGCCCACCGGTTGGCCGGTGGCCATACACCGGCTGACCGGTGGCACTTGGCAGAGGGCAAGGCCTTCTGCCTTGTCCACCGGCTGGCCGATGGGCTGGATCCGGCTGGCCGGTGACCTTACCGGCTGGCCGGTGGTCTCACACCGGCTGGCCGGTGGACTTAAAATGACGTCTTTTTGAAACAAAAGACCGACACTTTTTGAGTGGTGTCGGCCACACCGCGTCTCCGATTGTGGCGGGGTTGATTCGTACACGTCACATATGACCCATGGATCGTTCTCCTAAAGTTTCAACGGAAACCGAATCCGTTTGGTCGTTTTTCCGTATGTACTTAAAATGGTGTTCATTTTAAACAAAAGAGAGCCACTTAAACTTATCCCGGCAACACCGCGACTCGGATTCATCCCGGGTTGGCTCGTACACGTCACATATGACCCATGGATTGTTGGGATAAATTATCAACAGATTCGGAATGCGTTTGGTCGGTTTTCCGTAAGCCAGTTGATTCTTTTCACTTAAAATGACGTCCTTTTGAAACAAAAGACGGACACTTTGAGTGGTGTCGGCCACACCGCGTCTCCGGATTGAGCTGAAACCACCGTGAAACATTCTAATTATTATTCGTGACGTGTACGCGCAGACGGCACGTCAATCGGACGTGCGGTTTGCGCGGTACGGCTCAATATTAGTGTTTTAAGTGATGCGCGCGCTTCGTAAACGCGCGTGAGGGGGGTCCAAACGGGCCGAACGATGTCGGAATGGCCTGAAATCAGACGACAAATACGGGTGAGTGATTTCTGAAGTGGTCGAGCAGACGGCACGTCAATCGGACTTGTCGTGTGCCCGCGGTGACCGACAACGCAGTTATGGTGTCATAAACGGCCAGAACGGGCGTCCAACGGTCAAATTCATAGCGGACGGCCTCAGATTGATCTGAAACCACCGTGGAACATTTTAATTATTATTCGTGACGTGTACGCGCAGACGGCACCTCAATCGGACGTGCGGTTTGCGCGGTACGGCTCAATATTCGTGTTTTAAGTGATGCGCGCGCTTCGTAAACGCGCGTGAGGGGGGTCCAAACGGGCCGAACGATGTCGGAATGGCCTGAAATCAGACGACAAATACGGGCGACTGATTAAAATAATTCAACTCCAATACTATACTACGAGTCTAGATAAAACCAACAACTAGAATAGATTAAACATCACATGTCAAGTCAAAAATGTAACGGATCAATATGTCCCACATCAGCATCACCATCTCCATCATCATCATCATCATCGCCCTCGTCATCGTCCTCCTCATCGTCATCACCCTCCTCAACGCCTTCCTCCTCGCCTTCGCCCTCCTCCTCGCCCTCCTCATCTCCATCCTCTTCCGAATCAGACTGCTCGCCATCATCATCTTCAAGCTCGACATCGGCCTGACCACCACTGGAACTGCCACCTGGTGCACCATATATAGAATGTATCGACGACATGTATTCATCAATCGCTGGGCTGGCCTCTGCTGGAAGTGTTGGACGTAGAACTTCAATAAATTTCATAAATGCACTGTTTGCCCTTGCAGACTGTTCTGCCGTCTCTGTGGCCCTTTTCTCAGCCTGTTCTGCTTGTGCCCTAACTTGCTGCAGCTCGGTGGCACTACAACTCGTACCTGAGGCAGGCCAATACCTCGTCGGGGCTATCCTAGGTCGGCAGCGTACTCTGCCAGAATGATCATCTCCCAACACCTGATGTAAGTGATCAGATGGCCCAAAATTGTCTGCTTCTTGGGCATCGAGGGCCTCTAAAGCATCCTGTTACAAATATAAATATATTGTTAAGTTACGAAATAGATATTAAAATATAAAATCAACAGATTAAAACTTACAATCTGCTGCTGAGTCGCTTCGTTGACAGCACGTCCATCCTTTTTTCGTCTACTCGAGCAAAACAGTTTTGCTCGAGGCACACGTCCTTCAATATTTTGTACTTTCCTCTACAATGACATTGAAAACAAAATTTATATAAAGACTTCAGCAAATAATTAAATAATTGAGGAAAAAAAAGAAAATGTAAGTCGTAAAGAAAACTTATAAACAATTGTCATACCTGCTGCCTCTCATGATCCGGCATCGTCGTGCGTCCTAGTGTATGGAGGTATTTTTTTGCATCAATGTTTTTTTTATTTTTACCAGATGATTCCTAAATAAAATTCGATAATACAAAGGATAATATTAATGCAAAACTTGAAAGTTATTATTTAAATACCTCAAATGTAATTCATACCTTAAACTGGGTACTCGTCCAATGAGTAATCATCTGACGATACTGCTCTATAGGACAATCATCCACGACTGGTACCGCCTCTAACTCAGTGCCAACTCTAGCACGCCAGCCAATATACAGCTCATGCTTGTAGGCTCTCCAAAGCTCGCCTAAATCCTTTAGACGTTCCATTCGTGCACCCTCACCATCAGGAAAATTAAATCGAAGCTGAAATGAAAATATTAATTTATATAAATACAAAAAAAATTCATGGCATTAAATACAACAGATTTTTTTACCCATATCTCTGACCAAGCTCTATCTTTGACCTCATGTGGCAAATGTCTCCACGACAGCGGGCTGACGGGAATGATGTCGGAGTATTTGGCAAGCGTCGCCATAAAACTCCGACATTGCTGCCCTGTTTTCTCAACCATCTGATTGTCTTCATTATATTCCACCATAACCTGTGTGCGACGGTTCCACACCGAACGCATGCGTGTACGGCCCCGCCCCCGCCTCCTTTCAGTAGATGTATCTGTCATGAAAGAAAAACAAATATTTTATCAAAACATGTTATAATGAAAATAAATATTACTATAAAAATTTGATAGGGTTTTATAAATATACCTGTGCTAGTCTGATCAATGAGTGGCGCCGGATCCACAGAACCTGATGGAACACCCTCTGGTGGAACGGGAGTCGAAGACGATGGAATATAAAAGCTCGGAGAGACAGAAGTAGAAGGAAAAGAAGATGGAACAACTGTATGACCTGATGCTGACTGGGGAGTGGGAATCATCATGGGATGTGAAAATGATGGGGCAGAAGATGCAGAAGGTAGCGAAAACATGGGAGGTCTAAATATCCCGTGTGTCCCTAACGACACACCGGGATCAGAATGTGGGAAGGCTGAAATGTCAGTGGGAGGGGCAGGGTCTAGTCGGGCACGCGCAGCTCTACGTCCACCTCTGGTACGAACCCTCCTCGTACCACCGGCCTGAGTACTCGGACCAGTACTAGGCTCCTCGTCGAATAACTGTCGACGTAATGGTGGATCCTACAAAAAAGTTTACAAAAAAAATTAATCACATGACATTATATATTCTGTAAATATATATATATATATTTGAAATAAAGTACTCACTGTAGGCACTAATGGTGGAATGCCCAGCTCCTCCATCCGACGATTGTTCTCCGCCATTTTTTTTCTTCGTCTCTCTTCAATTGGCTTCATTTCCTGCATTGGAAAACAAATATGTAATTAATTAGAAAAAGAAAATTAATGTGTAAACCAAAAAACTAAATATATGAGGGAATGAGGGGATTCATTGGTAATTTACCTATCAATTGTTTTAGAAGAGCTTGAATAAATTTAATAAAACATACAAGTTGTAATGTTCACCAAGTTTGAAATATTGTTTGATTTGGTTTGAATACAGTTCAATTCCAAATTAGAAAATGCAATTCAAATAAAACAGCAACCAATAAACATTGAAAATTCACATAACGGTCAAGTCAGCTAAAACATATTTGTGATCAATACTAAATAAATATGAATATTACCAACCTTAACAACCCAACTCGAGGTAAACCAAAAGAATTGAGAACATGGATGAATGATTCTATATATTTCCAACCACAACTTCAGGTTCACAATCAACTCTGACAATTGAGCTATTGGAGTCATCAAAAGAAATAAATGGATTGGTTCCAATGGCAATAGGGACAGTGTCAATTC
Source organism: Viscum album (assembly GCA_963277665.1). Taxonomy (NCBI): domain Eukaryota; kingdom Viridiplantae; phylum Streptophyta; class Magnoliopsida; order Santalales; family Viscaceae; genus Viscum; species Viscum album. Next base: position 70,047 of record CAUJRU010002313.1, read on the forward strand.
CATCATCAGCATCATCAAAAATATGTCTTGGAATTACTTCAACTACGACACCAAATTCAGGTTGAAGTTGATCTTTGACATAAAAAACTTGTTTAGCCATTGATGCCAACACATATGGTTCTTCGGTTGCAAGAGTGCGGGTCATATTAATTACTCGAAATCCACAATCATCAATAAATGTGCCATGTCTCGTCATCGAATCAAACCAATGGCATTTCATCATTGTGACTCGTCCATGAGAGTAATAATCCAATATTATTATTTTCTCAACGACTCCATAATAACCCACATTTTCAAGTCGCGGTCTACTATCTGATGCGCTGGCATAACAATCTGTTGTGGCAGTAACCATAATACCATCATGTTGTGTTCTCATGTTTTTGGCTCGTTCAGTGACAATAAATCTGTACCCATTGATAACAATTGATTTACAGTCACGAACCACGGTATTAGGACCAAAAGCCAAAGCTCTTATTTCCTCAGAGACAGAGTCAGCAGACAAACTCAATACCTGCAATATAAATGACAGCTAAACTTAAGTAAATATTGAAATAATTAATTTAAACAGTAATATTTTTACCTTCAATTTTAACCAAGCAGAAAACTCTTTGCTATGCAAAGTCTCTCTCCTTCTCAAAGATAAAGAACGATGCTTCCTATTTATCATTGTTTTATGTTCCCTGTAGATAAAAAAATATGAATAGTTTAACAGATATATATGTAAGATATACATATTCAATTTTGTTACCTGATATAGTCATCGAACAAATCACAGTTGAACAAAACTGTGCGATGTGCCATCTCCCGCTCTTCATTGCTTAATGTCTTCAATGTATATGATCCAGGAATTCCTCCTGTTTGAGGAAGTGATGGAAAACTGGGTTCAATTTGCTCATATTGTTCTTCTTCATTTCTCATTGGTCTGCTCATTCTTGTAGTAAGATCAGACAAATACATTGAACAGAAATCCATACATTCTTGAGCTAAGTAACCGTTCACGATAGAACCTTCGGGATGATTCTTGTTTCGAACATAAGACTTTAATGTGAACATATTTCTTTCAGTTGGATACATCCAACGAAAAGAAACAGGTCCTCCGAGAAGTATTTCAGTTGGAATATGGACAGTCAGATGCAGCATGCATGTGAAAAATGATGGGGGAAATATTTTCTCCAACTCACACAAAATTAATGGGGCATCTGTCAACATTTTTTGCAAGAAAGACTTCGACAACTTCTTAGCACAAAGATCTCTAAACAAATGGCACAACCGAATAACACCCACCCTTACATTATTGGACAAAAGATGACGGATTGCTATTGGAAGCAACTCATGCAGTAGAACGTGATAATCATGAGTCTTCAAAGATTTTAGCTTCAACTCTCTTCTGTTGACCCGTTTAGATATGTTGCTTGAATAGCCATCAGGAACTCTAATAGTCTCTAATACTTCCAAAAATTGTTTTTTTTCAGTAGGTGTCATCACATAAGAAGCACATGGAAGTTGCCATTTATTTTCATTGATACGCACAGGATGCAATTCTGGTCTGATGCCCCAATCCACCAAGTCACGTCGAGATCGTAAATCATCTTTTGTCTTCCCCTTGACATTTAGAAGAACTGAAAGCAACATTTCACATATATTCTTTTCAATATGCATTACGTCTAAGCAATGACGTAGCAAATTGGTTGACCAATAAGGCAAATCAAAAAAGATACTCCTCTTCCTCCAATTGTAACAGGTTTCTGTGGAAACATTCTTTCTCTTTCCAGATTTCATTTGACCCTTCCCGAACGAAAAACTGAAATCTTTCAATTCATTAAGCACATCAGTTCCAGACATACGCTGAGGTGGATCATCGGTCTCTATAGTATTATCAAATCTTCGACGATTCATTCTATATGGATGATCCTTTGGCAAAAATCGTCGATGTCCCATAAAACTGAAACTACAACGATGTTTCAGTCTTCTGGATCGTGTATTCTTCATACAAACTGGACATGACAGTTTCCCCTTCGTGCTCCATCCAGACATCATTGCATAAGCCGGAAAATCATTGATTGTCCACATAAGCGCAGCGCGCATCTGAAATATGTCTTTCGAACATGCATCGTATGTGCGCACACCCACATCCCAAAGAAGCTTCAACTCTTTTATTAAAGGTTGCATGTATACATCAATATCAATGCCAGGATCAGAAGGACCAGATATGAGTATACTCATGAAAGTGAAAGGTTTTTTCATACACAACCATGGGGGAAGATTATAAATGTGTATAAAAACTGGCCATGTGCTGTGCGAAGTAAGCATCTGCCCAAACGGATTAAAACCGTCGCATGAAAGACCCAGCCTCACATTACGCACGTCAGCTGCAAAATCAGGATGTCGAGCATCAAATCTCTTCCATGCAAATCCATCTGCAGGATGAACCAACTCATCATCAGTCTTCTTTCTCTCGGTATCATGCCATCTCATTTTTATTGATATGTCATCAGACATAAAAAGATTCTGGAGTCTGGGAATCAATGGAAAGTGCCACATTACTTTCTGTGGAACGCGGGATGGTGTTCCATCAGATTTTGACTTCCAGCGGGATGTGCCACATTTTATACAATCATTTCGTTCAGCGGTTTCCTCCCAGAATAAACTGCAATCTTTCGGGCAAGCATGAATTTTGTTTCTTGAAAATCCAAGTTCCTCAACTAACTTCCATGCCATATAGTGGTTTGAGGGAATATCTGCATCATCTGGAAGTAAATCCTTCAAGAGGGTAAGAATGTAATCGATTGCTGTATTAGAAATCCCATACATAGTTTTCCCATGAAATAATCGGATTAAAAATTCCAGCTTTTTCATTTTATCGCATTGCCGATATACTGGAGTCGTGGCAGCATCATTCAATTTTTTCACCCTATCAATATCATCATTTTCACTAGATGCATCAGCTGTCCTCATATCGAAGTCTTCTTGAGTCGAAATCCTTTCTTTTTCATGATGACGAATAAACGGAAACCGATCATCTAACAAATTCTCCATTCCAGTCTTTTCATTTCGATCATCACCAATTTGAGATTTCGTTTTCTCCCCATTGTGATACCACAGAAAGTAGTTTGCTTGAAACCCATTTTTGGTTATGTGGTAGCTGACTTCTTCACGGCTCAACCAAGGTCTACCAACACAATTGGAACATGGGCAGTGTATGCGACCACTATCTGAAGCATTGTCAAATGCAAAATCTATAAAGCTCTCCAAATTGTTTTGAAAATCATCTGAGATCCGATCGGTTTCATACATCCAACTTCTGTCCATTCTGTAAAAAGAATTTATATAAGTCATTTTGTCATAAACAATTCAATAGGCATTAACTATAATAGAATATACATTTAAGTAAACGATAAAGGAAGAAAATAATCAAGGTATCAACTACACATGTCAAAAAAACATACAAATGTGTTATTGAAAAAATGTAAAACCAACAAGAACTTAATGTGTTATATCACATAACAGCATGACTCATCCCATAACCATATTAGTAGGGTATCATGAACATGAATAACATCAACCTTGTGCCATCCTCCTACCCTACATGACCCCAACCACATGCCACATCTTATTATAGCCTTATCACATCACACCTCATCGAAAAACACTAGGGAAATCATAGTACATCTCACCTGAAGACACATGGACAATCACATCGCATCTTGCCTAAAAACACATGGTCAATCACTTTTGAAGAAAGAGTAGGGAATGTTGTACCCCACTCTCTTGGATTTTAATGATCACAATCACTCTCATAGTGATCTAATGTTGTTTCAAGTGTTCTTGTTAATAGGCATGATTTCAGGAGCAAGAAGTGGCAAAAAAAAGGAAAAGTGGACTTTTTTCAAGTCCACCGGCCAGCCGGTGTAGGACCACCGGCCAGCCGGTAAGGGCACCGGCCAGCCGGATCCAGCCCATCGGCCAGCCGGTGGACAAGGCAGAAGGGCTTGCCCTCTGCCAGGTGCCACCGGTCAGCCGGTGTCTGGCCACCGGCCAACCGGTGGGCCCAGACAGAATGGGATGTCTTTTGTCCAGACCACCGGCCAGCCGGTGGCCTCCTCACCGGCCAGCCGGTGGAACTCTTTGGAATAGTGAGACCTACTGTCTCACCACCGGCCAGCCGGTGGCCTTCCCACCGGCCAGCCGGTGGCTCCTGGGCAGAAGCTCTCTCCACCTTCCAAGGACAGCCCCGCCCACCCCCATGGACAACCCACCCACCCCTATGGACACCCCTACCCCCTAGACAACCCAACCACCCCCGTGGACAGCCCACCCACCCCCCTCGACACCCCTTCTCCCTATGGACAGCCCCCCACCTCCTTGGATAGCCCGCCCACCCCCCTGGACACCCCTACCCCCTGTGGCCAGCCCACCCACCCCCCCTGGACAGCCCGCCCACCCCTCCTTGAGAGCCCGACCACCCCCGTGGACAGCCCGTCCACCCTTGTGGACAGCCCGCCCACCCCCGTACCCCCCTGGACACCCCGTACCCCCCCCCCCCCCCCGGGATAGCCCCGCCCACCCTCCCAAACAGCCCACACCCCCCTCCCCTGCAACCCCACCACCACCACCTAAACATACCAACCCCCCTGGACACCCCACACACCCCTCCCCCACCAGGACACCCCACCCAGACCCCCAGGACAGCCCACACCCCCTGGACAACCCCACCACACAACAACTCACCATCTCACAATAACCATCGACACCATGTTACATCGACCAACCATCTCACCAAAACAACCACATATCACAATAAAAATATTGCACATCACAAACCACCGCACAACCAAAACCACCTCACCACATTATACACCACAACTTCATCACACAACACCTCCACACGACACAACACCACCACACATCATCACTATCATACAACTTCATATGACACATCCATGCCCACTAACCATCACATTACAACCCCACATATCACAAAGCCCAACTGGTCACCTCAATCCCCATAAAACAGCCTACAACATACAATGAAACACAACAAAAAACCTCTCATAGAGGCAACATACCCCAACTTCCACAAATTATTTATTCAAGGTCTTTTATTACATTACCCCTTTATTTAGCATGGACATTATAACACAACTGATATTCTAGGGGAAACTAATTAATTAACAAAATATTTATTCATTTCCCTATTTTACACGGTGAAATCACATCAAAATCCAAACTTAAAACTAAAATATTAGATCAATAACAATAAAAACAAGGTACCATATGTGTATAAAGAAAAAATTACTTGATTTGAGATGATTCAAATGGGTTTTCACCTATTCGGATGGGGGATTTGGAGAGCAGCAGAGAGCTGGTGGTGGATTGATAACTTAAAACTAAAATACTAAAGCAATAACAATAAAAATAAGGAATTATATGTGTATAAATGAAAAGATACCTGATTTCAGATGGTTTTCACCTCTTCGGATAGGGGATTTCGCGAGATGAGAGCAGTGGAGCGGATGAAATTAGGTTCTGTGCGAATGGGGGAGAGCTGGATTTGGGGGAAATAATTCCCAACGGTTTTAAAGAACCGTTGGGAAAGAGATGCTAAGGACCCCTTTACCAACGGTTTGAGGAAACCGTTGGCAAAGGGGTGACCCTTTCCCAACGGTTCTTTTGAACCGTTGGCAAAAGGTGAATAACACACCCCTTTACCAACGGTTTCTTCAAACCGTTGGCAAAGGGGTGGCTTTTCCCAACGGTTTCAATGAACCGTTGGGAAAGGCTTTCTTAATCCTTCAAACCCAACGGTTTTAGCAAACCGTTGGTAAACTCCCGTTGGGAAAAACAGCATTTCCAGTAGTGTTACAATATCTGAACCCATAAAAAATATCCATAATATCAATTTGGGATACCCCCTTCATTTGTTTCGTGATTCAATTCTCAATTAATCACCAAGGTATACACAAGTCAATTCCCCATTCCTAATTTCTCCAATTTAGGAATTCAATAATCAAGGAAATCTAGGAAATCATAAAATCACATTCACATATAAAAATCATGACCATGGGAGTTCGATTTAGAACACCCACCTCATTTTATTGACTGATGTTAGCCCAACAGAAATCCCCAAAATCCGAGTGGCACAACATCATCAATCAAGCTCCGGATCTAAATCCCTAAACCAAAATTAAGATCAAAGGCAACAAGATATTGAAAATATATATCTAGATCTAAAATCTACGATCTAGATCTAAAATCATAGCTTTAGATCTAATAAAATGGTGGATATATTCCATGAAAACATCTAGAAAAGATAGAGGAAAGAATGGGAGAAGCATATGGATGAAATATACATATCATAATAAGAACATATCTTCAATCCGGGCATTCAATCTCATTGAACGACATTTAGATTACCTAAAAATCCCTCCGAAAGGCTTTGAGATCACCCAGAAATTATCAGGCATGGGCCTTGGTTGAATTAGAGAGGTTTCATGGGTTTAGGTGGTTTTAAAACCAATTTTCAGATTAAGCTTCTCCACACACACTGTTTCACCTTAGAGGTTGTGCGGTTAGGCCAAACTACGTGGAAACCATGCAGTCTTACACTACTTGCATGGATCGATGGCGCATAGTTAGTCAAACCGTACACCAACTATGCTGACCATCACTGTCCTCATGGTTATCTTGCTCACAGTTTTGAAAAACCGTGTGCAAACCGTGCACAGACCTTGTCTTTCCAAGTTCTTTAAAAACTTCTCCCAAACACACCACAGGTCGTACCCCCACCAAAAGGTACTTAACAACAAAAAAAAGTACCTAGAACATGCCTGAGATGGCTATAGAAAAGGTTGGGATCTTATAATTGGACCACATAAAATATCATCTATAAATACCCATAAGAATCTAATTTTTAGTGCATCATAATATTAAGCAAGGAGATCTACAATTCTAGACTGGGTGACAATTATAGGTATAACATTATTTATTTTCATTTAAACCACATCTGGTATTATGTGAGTTCCAACTCTAGTATTTATACTTAATGTATACTTCAGTATGTTTTTGTATGTTTAATAGTAGTTTTTCATGAAAAAGGATAAAACCACAAGTAATGATTCCATGCATCTTTATACATAAATAGATGCATGTTTATCATATCGAAAGAAGTAGACTCGATATTCATACCCTTTTCTACAAGAATAAAATATATTTTCATATAGTGGTGTACCACTATATGAAGATGTTATCTTGTTCTCTTCTGTAGAAAAATAATTCACAATAAAAATGTTATTGTGAAATAACCATGAAATGTATAAAGTTTGGAGCATCATGACATTTTTTCACAAAGAGAAAGTTATAATGAGCTAATAATATAAATAGAGGTACTAAATGAATAACTATAGTGTGAGGTTTGAGAGACGAGATGTAGAAAAATAACTAGGATTTCATGATGATTATTTTTGTACTAGAAGTGAATAATAAATACTAGAAGAATATTTTATATAGATTAAAATTCAAGTTTTATCTCTCATTTATCAAGGGTAAAAACAACTTATAGTGTATTGAAAATTTTTCATTGGATTATCTGAATAATTCATGGAGTTCAACTGAAAGTGATATCTCCTAATTATTTAAGAAGAGTACATGGTCAACATTTTTTTTGTGTTGTTTATTACATTTAGTGGTAGTTGAAGACTTTTAGTGTGAATGATAAAGTTCATAATCACCTTATTATAGTGGATAAAAGAGGAAGGCTATTTCTGTGTTACAGTATTAGCTTAGAGACTTTGTGATGTTTCTTATTATGTTATTGTTGTGATTTTGAATACTGGTGGCATGTTAGTATAAATAACACTAGTAGTGTGACTATATAATTTGGGAAGTGGGTATCAAGCCATCCCAACCCACTTTAATTTATTGAAATATTAATAGTTTAAAATTTGTGTCACATAACTTGAGAAAAAAAGGATGTACTCACTCACCATGGGCATAAACCATATAAAAATATTATGTGTTGGGATTGATTTAATTTTTATGTTTTGGTTGGTGCGAATGTGTTTTTTAAAAATAAATATCCCTCCAAACTAATATGTATAGTGTTTTGAATATAAAAAAGTTTTTAAATGTGAATGGAAAATAATTCTATAAAATTTTGGTAAAATGATTCTCCCACAAAATCAATGTACCTTCACGATCAATTGACATCTCTTGAATATCATGTGATTTTAATTTGTGGAGTTTTAGTGTCTAACATTATTGTATAAACCTTAAATTATTAATTACTAATAAATTGATATAAGTAATAAACATTTTATACTATGAAAGTTTTATGAAATGTTTCTCTTTTGTAGCGACATTTCTGGTCTCCAAGGTTATTCATTGGATTGTTTTATAAAGAGTCTCATCATTTATGATTTGATTCATTTGGGACACTATGAAACTCCTCCAAATAAAGAACTCTAACTCTTATTTTTATATTTGCATTATTATTATGGTTCTAATAATTCATGGATAAGATAGAATCCTTTCAATCATTAACAGATTGGCATATCCCATGGATACCTTTGGTATAATTAATTCATGGGATAATTTACATTGATCACATAATATGTGATCACATGTCCTGTAGATTCCCCTTTCACAAGATACTCATTAGCTACATAATCCTTCATTTACGTATTCAAACAAATACATATAAAAATATCTTTTGGATTTAAAAAATATGTTTTATAATATTTTTGGATAAGCTTTATCCCCACCAAAACCTATTAACAGGTCTACCTATTTACATTAACGACCAATACAAAGGTCCTCAACCAAAAATAGATTATTATAGAGACATAAAATGAATAGTATAGCGGTACATGATGATATATGATATAGTTTGGTACATAGTGGAACTATAAAGAGGATCCCATCAATCTTTGGGATGTTAGGCCAATGACATAAGACCCCCTATTCCAAATTCTCAGGAGATGGTAGTTAACTCCATTTTGGCAAGGGAGATGGTATGATCTTTATTTATATAGGGGTAGTGTTCACTGATAGATTATGTTTCCATCATATTAGGTAGGTAGGTGTTTGCTATAGTATATTGTGATGGTGGATAGGTCACCCCATAAATTGTACTATTCACCTCAATAATTTGAGAATCCACATCAATGACATAATAAACCTATAGTTCATTATGGTGTTATCCAAGAAAAGTTCCTCTTCCTTCAATACGAGGGAATGATTATATGTGGGAGGATAGAAAAAAGTAGGATAGTGAGATAGATGAGTTGAGAATGGTCATGTTATAAATGATGATGTAGAAGTTGAAAATATGGGAGGAACTTAGTTAGTGAATGTTATGATTTATATATTCATTACACATTCCTTTAGTTTGTTTATTTTTGGATCATCACATTCGTTCATTACACATAAATTAGTGATAATTATATTTCAAGAGACTCCATTAACTACATGAGTTTTTTACTCTAGTTGGGAGCTGATCAAATTTGGTTTAAGTTATCCATTGGTTTGAACTTGTGGATGAATTTTTTTGAAGTGGAACATAGTTTTACTATATATAAAACCATATGATATCATACTTCAAATAGATTTTTTACATTTGGTGTAAGCATGTGCAGATTATTATGTAGGAAATTTGGTGCATTTTTGTGTGGATGGATATTGTGTGGTATTTATTTTAGAGAGAGATCAGATAAATGGGTTACAATGCACTGAACTGTAAAAGAATTTATTCTCAACTTATGAGTATAAATATTTATGTATTTTAGGTGCATGTTATTAGGTCTCATATTTTGGTAATGCATTTTTTCAATATATTTCCTAAGGATATTATGAGTCTTTCACAAAGAAAGGATATAAAGATTAGAATAAATTTATACTGAGGTATGTCTCTGATATAAATGGTTTCATAATGAATAGATCACACTTCACTTCAAGAATCGTATATTTACAATAATTAAATGTTGACAAGGTTTTTTATTCACACAAGTATGCCTCCATGGGGTGACCCGGTTCTATTCAATAAGAAGGAAGCTGTAATTATATGATTCTGCACTGATTATATATGGTTAGATCATATAAAAGGGAAGAAACAATATAACATGATGGGTGTTAGATATTTTTAGATCAACTAAGGGAAGATAATTTGTTTTTGAAGATAGGTTTTCTATCTGGGTATTAGTAAGTGATGGTGAAATGGTGATATTTATAGAATATTTTATTCTAATAGTGTTATGGAAATTTTGAGTTGATTATAATATCCTTCATATTCAACAATTCTGTAGTGATATTTTTGGGACTGCTTAATTAATTTTTAACACAAATCATGATCTATTTTTCATGGTTTTTATAGGATATGTTTATTTTTACTTAATTAATGAGGAAGAGAATGTCAATCTTATTTAGAAATCTTTATAACTCATATGTGAACATCAATTTTGGGGAATAAGGTAGGAGTGTAAATTATGGAATGGGAAGATCATTTCCATTGACATTTTTTTGTCAATAAGGATTAGTCTTACAAAGAATTAATATTTAGGTAGTGGTTTCTTCATATGCACTTAAGAGATTCTATAATTTGTGTAGCCTTCTCAATTAAATTATATATTTTCAAAGGTTTGTAGCTACGTTCTTTTAGATTTTATCACATTTATTTTCATTATATAAGAAGGATTAATAATTCATTTAGGTTTTGTAGTGATAGTTGGTATCTAAGAACATTATACAGAATTGGAGTAGATTACCCATTCATTATTTACATAAGGAATGATTCATGTTGAAGGATTACTATGATGTTTCAAATTATGGACCACGTATGTATTGATAAAAGTGGAGGTAGGTACTAATTGGTTTACAAAAATAAATTAACTCTTAATCAATATTGTGTAAATATTAAGAAAACATAAAACCAAGGTCAACCATGTATTGAAACTGACCCCATGATTAAAAATAATAATAAATATTTTATATCATTAACTATAGTTCTCTACTGCCACAATCATCATCAATATTCCTGGGAAAGATAACTCAAAGGAGAACATCAAAATCACTTCTTCATAACTTATACATGTGTTGAAATTGAATCACCCATCCCAAGGGAAGAATCCTCCACACACCCTTGATATGATTATATCACACTCAAGAAAAGGGTGAGGGAGTGAGATATAATTGAGGGAGAGAGATATTCTTTCAGAGGATTCTCAAAGAGCGCACCCACAACAAGTTATTTTAACTCTTATATTTAATCCATTAGAAACACACCACAAGCCCATATATTTACTCATGAATTACATAAATCATGGGTAAGGATTTGGTAATTCATTAATTAATTTCATGATTGTATCCATAACCTTCCCAAATGATTCATCTAATAAAAAATATTATTGAATAATATATAATTTAGAATATTTCAAAATGATGACAGTTATCATATGGATACTGAATAAATCATAATATGTTAGAAGCATCATACAATATGGTACACAAAATTACTATATATATAATTTTACACTACAACTTTTTTATGTTGGTGGCATGATATCCCATAAATGTATTGTGATATACCTATATTGTCACATGTGATACGGCTAAATGAGTCACGTTTATATTTAATTTAGGGAATATATCATTAAATATATGACTTTTAGTAATTTATAATATACTTTGTTTCATTTATCCTTATACTATATAATATATAATAAAATTTTAAATCATAACCAAAACAACTTTTTTATATCTTCCAAAAAAATTGGAATCACATCATTAAAATCACCTTGTATCAAATAATATTAAATACATTATTAATATATATCCAAAACAACTTTTGGATAAACCCCCAAATTCCTTTAGATCTTGTCACTATGTCAAAACTCTATCCCCATTAGATCAATCACAAAGTGATACTCTGATGTCCTTTGTAGTGTTGAAATATATATATAAATTCCCAAATTAAAAAATGTAAGAAAAGAGTTACCTCAAGAAAAGAATACGTACTACTCAAGAAATATTGGCATCTGGTATGATCTCCATAAAAACAAGCATGTTTACACCTATGTACACCATCAACATCATATCCAATCATGTATTTTATTATTATACCTATGTCTAATATATTAAGTGACCATTGTACTAGGAGAATTTCTATACAAACTCACCTCTTTATATATTCTATATTATTCTAGTATATACTATATAGGTTGATTAATACATCTCATTTGATTCACCATTATAGATAATCACATCACATACCCCTTACATTATAGGCAATTATATCATATATATTATCTTGGACTAGATCTACTTATACTATTTCTATCACAAAGAAGCAACTATATTTCATACTAATCATTTGATAGTATAAATCTCATCTTGGTTTATCTCAATATAGGAAATGATCAACATCATACCCAACCACCACTGATTTCCTAAGCTATATGGCTTGTGTAAAAAAGGTACCATAATGTGAATATTATCATTCTACGTATCTCACTAAACTTAGGTATAAAGACATTAAATATGAACCCTAAAACCAAATTATACCAATGAAAAGTGTATTATACTCCATGTGGTATATATAAGGGTTCCTCAAATGAAAAAAACTCATTTTGTAACTCATGAGCATTTTCCATTTCCTAATACGAGAATTATACTCACTCTAAGATTAATATTTCACAATAAACTATAATACTCTATGAAAAACATCAATTAAGGACAACTCAAAGTGTTACTTTGAGGGAACAATTGTAATTTCAATTTAGGAGTATA
>CAUJRU010002314.1:0-82777 GCA_963277665.1 Viscum album
TGTAAACATCATTCTCCAGGGCCATTAAAATTTCTTTTATGATCTATATATTTACCCTCTATCGCATAATAATGTTCCAACATCCAATTACACTCTTCAGGTATCCATAAAAACACCCAAAAATTATTTTTTATGAAAAATTGCATTCTTCTAATCCATTGAAAAACCTCAGACAAGAGTTACACTTTGAAAGTCACAAATTTCAATATATAACACCCAACACATAATCCAAAAACATTTTCAAAACAAAATCAAGGTAAGAGACCAGCTAAAGCACCCAATTCCACATTCAAATATCAATTTTCATTTCATCAAACACCTTCTATGCATTTAAACATAGTTATAATTAAATAAACCATTTGGAAACCATTTCACACCAATTTTACATCATGAAAACTCTATAAATATTTATACTGACACAACACTAGAAAGATATGAACATGCTGAAATCGTTAAAGTAAAACTCTAGCATAAAAAAACTATTCTGAAAAGGAAATGGATGAAAACACCTACCTCAATGACAAATGAATGAAATTAAACATTAGGAGAAGGAACAATACACCCCAAGAGACTATTTTCACACCCTAACCTCCATGTAAAACAACCCACACATCAACCATATCCCATAGGGTTTGAACAAGAGAGATCTAACCTAGAGAGTTTAAAGAAACCAAAGGAAGAGAGATAAGAGAAGAAAAAAATTGACACAAACCATGAAGAACTCACCCACCAACGTTAAAAATACATCCATGGACAAATGAAGACCAATATAGTTAATAATTAAGGCTCATATGTCATGATTAGGTTGATAAAGGGTAGGAAATACAGATTCAGGTTTAAAATAGTGGATGTGGAAAAGATAGATGTCACACTTTTAATGATATGGGAATCTTACATGGTTAGGACACACAATTTGACAAACCATGAGCCAACCATTCACACCCAATTAGAGAAGAGGAAACCCTAAATGGGTTAGCCACATGATTTCCTAAACCATGTTCCAACTGTGAAAAATTAAAAATTGAAAACTACAGAACCAATCACAATCTTTCCACATGATTTCCTATAACCATGCATGTATTGTTCTCCATACCCCAAACACCAACCCTCATGTCACATGGTCTACAATGACCTTTCAATGGTTTTATAAACCCATTCTCAAACAATTAAATTCAAACTTTGACTGATTAAAATGAATTGAAAAAATTTTATACTATAACATCATACATGGTTAACACCAAAAACATTCTCACAAATTTTTCACAAAAAAAAATCACTTGGAACATAAAAAATTCATAAATTCGTATCTTGACCCCAAATTGAACATCAACCAAAATATCCAAATCCACAAAAGTATGAAATAAAAAAATATCTATGATTAGGGTGTGATAATTAGTGTAACACCACTAGAAGAGTGATACCTAAAAAGATAAATGTTACTACCCATGTCAACAAGGAGAACCATCATTTTTGGGAGCCAACCTGATTAGAACACCATATTTTAGAATGCCTATCATGGATAAGTGATCAGGATAGGTAAAATTATGGGATGTTTCCTTGTGTGTGTGCACGTGTGGATTGAACATAATAAAAGAACATGTGTCAGCCTTTGGGGACATTCATTAGTTTTATTAGTAACCCAAATGAGTAATAGCATGTGGTGTGTAGGGAAGGAAAACAAGGTATCACAAGGGACCCCTGGGGTTAGATAATAATGTTAGTTGGCCAAGAAAGGATAAGTCATGAAAAAATGGTATTAAAGCTAATACCCCTTCATATGTGCATATGAAATGACTGGGTTGGATGATTGGGGTCCACATCGAGGGTGTTATGCATTAAAGTGGTGCAGAGTGTAACACCCTGGTAAAAGTGAGATATAAAAGAATAAATGTTACTTCCCATGTTAACAATGTGAAGCATTCTGTTTTGGTATCATTCCTAATTAGAAATCCATAATTAATCATTCGTGTCCTTGAGTAGTGATCAGGATGGGTGACCTTCTAGGAAGTTTCCTAGTGTGTGTGTTTGTGAGGAAAAAACACACTGAAATATCATGTGTTGGCCCATGGGGAAATTCATTAGTATGATTAGTGACAATTTTTAGTAATAACATGTGGTGTGCTGGGTTAGAAAACAAGGAATTAAAAGAGACCCACATGGTAAGATGATAAGATTTCTAGCCTAGGGAAGTCTATGTCATGACAATATTTATGACCTTATATGTCTTAAAGAAATTTTTGACAATGTGGATTATGTTACCATGGAATAATTTTGAAAATTTATGTATTTAAGGAATATAGATAGTAATATTTAGAATTTGGTATAATACATGTATTTGAAAATTATTTATAGTAATTCAGATTATTAACATGTTTCAAGAGAATATTGGATGAGTGTATTGACATGTTTGGAATATGATAACTAAGAGCTACATTATGATATACATGGGATCAATGTTAAGATGATTTAGTTACCATATTTCTAAAGTTTTGGATATTTATCTTATAGAAGGGTCATAAGGTTAACTATGTATGGAATGGTTTTAGATAAAATTTGTATAATGTTTGTGATATTGATGTATTATATCACCTACTGAGGATTTATTCATGTTGGATATCATGTGACATCCATTTTTCTATTATTCCAACCAAAGATTGATGGAATGAATTTCTATTCTACATATGGAAATCATGATTTGATAATGATTTGAGAATGAATAATTTACCTTCATTTTCTATAATAAGAGATGATGTGGAAACTAATAAAGAATTAACAAAGGGTGAGGTTTTCCTAAAATCATGAAATTATATCTTTTCTTGAAAATTCTTCAACATTAAGAAAATGTTCTATGAACAAAATTTTTCCATCGTATATTAATTTTAGTTGAATTGATGGTCTTTTAAATAATAATTGATTAATTAATTTGAGGCCCTCAAAATTCTATTGGCCATTTACTTATTTGGGATTGATGACCTCAATCACTCCCGATATATATTCAAACTTTTCCTCTTAGTCCAAATTTTCACATTCCACAAATGATCTACATTATTGAAATCTTGATATTTTTTACGTTAGGTATCCATTTTGTTTCTACCTTATCATTTTAAAAAGAATATTTAGTATTAAATTTTACAATATGACTTTCTGTGAATGGATCTTTAAATTATTTTAACTTTGATTACCTTGACGAATTTTGATGGAATGATTCATTTTAAGGGGGTAGAATGTAACACATTAACAATGTGGGAAATATTATTTTATAATTAATTTTATCACTGGATATTTTTTATTTCAAAAAAAAATGAACATATTTTTTATATTAATTCACTAATAATGTGTTTTTGACTATACAAAGTTATGCTTTCACTACATGCAACATTGAATTGGCCTGTGTTACAGACAACAATGAATTTCTTGGAAACAACATTTTACTGTTATAATTATTTAAATAATATAGTTATTAAATAAATTTTGAACATAGTAATATTAATAGTAATAACTTAGTTTTAGTTAAAATTTATAATTTTATTACATAGATACATAATATTTATAATAGTACATACAAATTTTAGTAAAGTAATTATATGTTTGAAAATACTCTTTTCTTAAAAGAACTACTATTTATGTGATTCTATGAATAATAATAAAATTAATATTATTAATATTTATAAATTTAAATTAATAAAAAAATTAATTTATAATTTCAGAATTATATTAGGGTGATTTTTTGGGATTTTTATGATAAACATCATTTTTTGATGAAGACAGCAAACTACTAAATTTTAAATCAAAAATAATTTTTGTCTAATTTATTTATATAGTAATATTATATTTTTGGTTTTTTAAAAGTAAAAATTCTTTAATTATACATCTATTAATCTAATTTAGTTCATTGGAATCATTCTTATATTGAATTCAGATATAAAATCATAAGGAACTTTTAAATATTCTCACTTTAAAACCCTGATTTCTCGCCAAATTTGCATGATTAACATTAAAATTAGTTTTTCTTCTTATATTAATTTAAAATTTAAAAAATTTCAATACAAAATTTTAATAATTATAATATCTATAGTCGAATAATGTGAATATAAATTTGACAAAACGTATTAGTGAATGTGGTTAAAATTAATTACAACTATTACGGTAAATTATGATAATCAATTGACAAAACATTAATCCTAAGGTCACAAATAAACTAGAAACTTGTTAAAAAACCATTTTATGAACATATATTGTCCATTGACCTTTTATTATTTATTATGGTTTGTTTTTAATGAGTTTTTTTTTATTTAAAAACGTAGGTAAACCCTAAATTTTTTTAGAAAATTCCAAGTGTGCCACCTCACTCCCTTATAAAAGCAAACCAACCCTCCCCCTTCTTGAAAAATCTCTAATGACTTAGTTTTGGCCAATTTCTATGAAATTCACTTTAGAACAACCCTTTATTACTCCATTATTACCCCCTTTGGTTACAAATCCATCTAATTAATTCCTTACAAGAAAACCAAATAGAGCTACCCAAATAAGAGGTAAAATATTTCTTCAATATCCTTAATTTCATTTTCATTATCCACCACATAATGTATTAGTATTCCATGATTATATAATAAACATAGTATAATCAATATTATGAGTTTTTTATTCAATTTTTATCACCTAAACTTAAACACATATCAATATAATGGGTGATAAACTTATGGTTCTTGTGTATGATGAACTACCGCCTCATTGAACGATGTTGTTCGTTTTCCCTTTACCACCTATCATGGTTTGGAATTTTGATTTAAAATCTATTTTGATATGAAAAATTGGATATTTATGATATATTTTTTTCTTATTTAATTATTATTTGAAACAAACCTTCATGATTTCGTTTTATGTTAAATAAGATAACTTCATTTGTGGAAGTGTAGACTATCTCCTTCTCAAAGCGATTTTATTCATGCACACATTACATATAATGTATTAAGTATGGGTTAAGATAATTCATATTATATATATGAAATAATAATAATATAATTATATTATATAATTTTATATATTTCATTTACATTCTTTCTTTTAATTTGACAATAAAACCTAAATAGTGTTTAGGCGTACATACGACCAACAGTCTCCATTAATGATGCATTTCATTTAATATTTGTATATTTTTTAGAAAAAATAAAATTATTATATAATTAATACATATGATGTATAAATAATTATTTAAAATATGTAAATATATAAATCATGATCTATTTAAAAGGATAAAAAATAACTGGTCAACACATACATGATAAAGAAAGTGTTTATCACACAAAACATTACATTAACATGAATGTATTCGTAAATAGGTAATTTAATGTAATATGTTTGTGAAATATTTCATTAGATATTATAATATGGTTATTTTTAATATTTATAATAAATTTATATTTATTATCCGAGTCGACTGAACTTGTACAATAAAATCCAAGACTTGAAGTAAGAGAATTTCATCTCATATTTTATTTCCCTGAGATAGATGGCATATTCACCACTCACTTATTTTATATGGAGAATATAATATCCTATCAAATTTTAGATAATTTTGATAATTTATTTAAATATATTAGAATGTTTAATTAATGTTATTGTTTTATAGGGATCACAATTCAAATGTTTCTCAAGTTGTAAAGGCTTTCTCATCCCACTTTTATTTTTTGTGAGACAAAATCCATGTTCAAAAAATGTCTGATATATATTGTATGTTTAGTTACCATGGATTTATTTTATGATTATTATAAATAAATTTATGGGTATTTAACTATATATTTTATGATTTTTATTTCTTGGGTTTTATGTTTTAAATTTTACCGAATGGGGAATATAATTTGGTCTCAATTTTCCTTCATTAGGACGCATGCTATATTATGAACCTATATTATTTTAAAAGGTGTATATACAACTATCTGACATGTATTATAATAAAGCTATATTTTTGTGATATTGGAAGCTTCATTTAATTTTATTTTCTTATATGGGTATGATAATCCAATGTTACCAAGTGGTAAGAGTTTGTTGAAAAAATATCAATATTGATTGAGATTGCTTATGATTAAGCTTCCATTAATGAAATATTATGATCCTTATCACAAGAAAACATATTTTGATTCTTACCCATGTATATTTATGATATATTCATGTATTATTACAATTTTTTCACTATTTAGTACTTAGGATAATAGTTTTTTTTAAAATCTGATATTATATTCCCTTTTAGTCAGATATATAAATTATTTCAAAACCATGTTTTCTAAAATTGTTTTCCAATTTTTTTTAATATAATCCAACTATGTTTAAAAGAAATTTTTACCCTTGTACTACCATTTAATTTTTTTAAATGAATCTTTTTGTCATTTTATATTTAAGGATATTTTCTAAAAATTTAAGGTGAAAAAGTAATGTTTGGTATCTAAGAACTTACCCATCATCATGACCATCATTTCCTTAAATATTTCATTTTAATATTACAAGTTTTTTTAAAGAATATTATTTTCTATTATTATATAATTTTATTGAATTTAAATTTTTTAATAAAAAAAGATATTCAAAAAATATTTTATGTGGGAAATTTTTTGTAAATGACTCTAAAATAATCCTTTATAATTTTTAAAAATTTTATTTTCAAATTAAATGATTTAAATATTTTCATTATTTTCTTATATGTATTCAAATACTTTGCAATGAATTTTTTTTCCAAAAAAAATCCCGATTTTTTTTTTCTAATTTTTATTGGGAAATGTTTTCAAAAAAAATATGAGAGCTTATTAATAAGTTTCAAGTTTATTTTCAAGGAAAATGAATATAATAATGATTCATGTTTTAAAAAATTTTAAATATATTTTCTTGAAAAAATATGTTAAATGAAATTTTAAATACTTTTTTATAAGAAATGTATTTTTAAATGTTTTTATAAAAATATTTTTAATTAATGTCTATTTTCAATAAGACACGATTCATATAATTTTTCAAAATAATTCTCTATCTAAGATGACATAATTTTTAATAGTTTATTCCTTAAATTGGATATGATAAAATTTAGAAATTAATATACTTTATTTAATCCTATATGTTTTTTTGGGATGATGTTTACGACACCTATTTCTGTTACATGGGTTATCTGCTCTTGAAATCCGGTAATTTTCATCAGTTCTGATATGATGGAATGGTTATGAGACCTATCTCATTTCCATAGTTAATGATATGATGAAATAATTATGATTCCCATTTCATTTTATAGATTGTGATATGAGGTTTATGCAACCCATCTCTTTTTATGGGTCATGATATGATGAAGGTTTTATTATCTTCGTATACATGTATGCCTGATTTTATTATGTTACAAGTGGAACTTCTATCTCTTTAAAATTTATCAGGTAATGATAAATGGTATATAATATTAAAGGGTACATTATTTTTTGAGCAAGCCCTAAAAAAATAAGGTGCATGGGTTGTATCCCAAGCCTGAAAAAAAGAAGGTACACCTATTTTATCCCAAGCTTTAAAACAAGATGGTACATGGGTTGTAGCCCAAGACTGAAAATAAGGGGGAACATGAGTTGTAGTCAATGATTAAAAACATGAACATATATGGGTTTTATCCCAATCCAAAATGTATGAGGATACATAGGTTATAGCCGAAGATTGATGATAAGAGGGTAGACAGGTTGTTAGACCAGGCCTGAAGGAGGTACAAGAGTGATTAACCTAAGACTAACATATTATGACTGGGATTGGTCTATATAATTGACATAATATTTTCTATGTTTATGTTTTTACCAAAAATTATATATCATATTCATATATTATGTGCATCAGGTTCATATTCTTGATTATATAATGGATCATCTCATATGAACTATCGATCTTTACACCATGTCTCATGTTTCTGATCTTTGATGTACAAGGTATGATCTATAAATGTAATTATCATGTTTTCATACCCTCATGTTCATTTTATTCATATATATTTCATTTATTTAACCTTACTTAACACTCTATCTCACCCCTTTATTATGTTTCCTTTCCCCGGGTTATGAATAACAGTTTTAAGTAGGAATACCAAAGGGGAAGACCTTTAGGGTGTTATTGAAGGTCTTTCACCAAATAAGAAGAATGCATTCCATGTCTTCAAAGATAATAAAATATTATAGAATTTAGGAATAAACTTTTTAAATGTGCTAAATATTCATCTAAATTAATGTAATATCCATTTCTGTTAATCTTGGAGCACTATAATGTACATGCGTATGTTTTCAAAATAGAAATTTCTTCATAAGGAGGTATTTCATCAGTTTTATCACCATAATTTTTGATTGAGGATTACATGGATTTAAATAATGAATCAATGAATGATAGGTAAAACTAGGTTAATACCCTTGGGTTGAAATGGAGGCGAGTATTCACTATACACATGATTGGCATGGAAATCACATGATAATTTTGGAAGCATATCTACTACACATAATGATTTATAGATTAGGTGAATGAGATCAATGGGGACCCGAATTAGTTGGGAGTCATGTGTAAAATTTGAGTGTTTGGAAAATATATAACCAACCCTGAACAATAACAATTTAAATGAAATTACAAACAAAAGGTGTTTGAATAATGAGATGAAGTAGAGGATCCATTACCTTGAGAGAAATATTTTAAATGATTGAGAGGATCATCATAAGTGAATTGGGGAACCATGGGAGGACTCTATAAAGGGAATGGAATAGTAATTTCATTATCCATAGGTTTTAAGTGATGAGAAACTATTGTTTGTGTTGGATTATATAGAGATTGAGGGGAATTACTTTTTAATTTTTCCAAACATATGTTTTGGACTCTATATGATAAAGTAATAAAAAACACAAACATTATCATGGGTTTTCACAATGGTTTCTATGAAAGTGTATTTATTTTCATTATTATTTATGAATATTAACTGAAAATTGTAAAAAAATTCCCCTAAGGATGTGAAGGTTGTCCATGTTTATAAATAATTCATTTTAAACTGAAAAAATGTAATATAGGGTTCAAGATATTCATTAGTGGATTATAAAATCATTCAAATAACATAATAAACACACAAAGTTAAAGGTTAAATGTAATTTGGGTCTAGAGAACTCTTTATTGAATTTATTAAAATTATTTTTTGTCTTTTATAATGTTATAATATATATAATATTATATTTATACCAACAAATTTTATTATCTCAAATGATATAGAAAGTTCAGCATTGGATAATTTCAACATGATGACTCAAAAAAATAATTTTATTTTATAAAAAAATTCCATAAATAAGAAAATTTAAACTTAAAAAAACTCCCCATTTATTAAAAAATATTGGCTTCTGGTTAATAATATTTTTCAGGAAATTATCAAAATTACATTTTACCTCAACAAATTATATTATCATCTATATTTAATAAAAAAAATTATTAAAAAAATTAATAAAAAATTTATTTAATTAATTATAAATTTATTCTTGATTAAACTATATATTTTCATAAAATAAAATTTTTGTTCGACCAGATCAAAATATAATTTTTTTCAAAATCATTATTATATCATTTAAAAAATAATATTAAAAAGGGGTAAATAAAATCAGTGTCTTCATAAAAATTAATATTGTTAGGATTTAGATGCATAACCCATTATTACACCTACTAATGACCTAAGGGTAAGGTGTGTGATGGTAGGGTTTTCATGATGTAGTTTAGTGAACATGTTTTGTGCCACGATCTAGATAATCTTGAAATTATACTATAAATGTTTTAACTCTTTCCTTAGTTGTTGGATCTCTTGTTGGGATTGGTCAAGAGAAAATCCCAATGATTTTACATACCTCATAATCATTGACAAACATTCATTATAAGGTACGATTATACTGGTTGATTCCATCAATTATGTCATCTGTTTGATTTGTACATTATCATTACTATTAATATACTAATCTTAATCTTCATTTTTCAATTGTTACATTATCAACAGTTATGATGCTTAACTGAATTTTAAATCTAAAATAATATAAATGTCTAACATAACCAAAGTAGTTTATGTTTTGTTTCTATAACTATAGTCATTAATAAGGTTTTTATTCATTCAAAAAGGGAATATAATTTAATAAATTTCTGGTTGTTTCATGGGTTAAATTAAAAAGCCACCAAAATTTAAAGACATTGAGTGGTCCGAATGATTGGACTTATGATTTTACAAACCATGCACAAATCCTTCCGAGGAAACTACTTAGGTTAAGAACCCCATTTCAAAGATACTCTTAGCTGACATATGGTTTAAAAAAACTATTCACCTCATCCCGTGAACACCTCAATCCCCACATAGATTTTATGGATATCCTAATGGATTAGAAAACCATAAAAAATCCTTAATAAATGGATTTTTCAAAATCTTGTTCCAATCAACTTGCTATCTACATAGTTGACCGATTCATATGTATGTAATGTTCCACAACACAACCACACCAAGGAATCCTCAGAGTTTCTCGTAAGGTATCACATAGGCATCCCATACTGACTAACCGTGTGTTATTCCAAATTAGTGAAAAATTATCCTCATGAAGTGAGATTTCACTGTTTTCCTCTCACCATTATCTCCTACCATGAAAAGATGGAATCCTATTAAAATTATCTATTTTCAATTTAAAACACCATGGATACTATTTCCAAACCTAAAAAATCCTCAAATAAGAGGAAATCCGACAACACTATGACACGTTGGGGGTCACATATATTAATTGAGTGTCTACAAAAACATCTATAAATTATAATTTTTAATTTTTAAATGTCATTTCAATAAATTTTTATGTCATGTTAAAAAATTATGAATTATTTATTTATTTATTTATTATCTACATTATTTAAATGATAAATGTAAATTTTTTATAACATAAAATGATATATTATTTTTCTGAAGTGTTAAAACAATTTCATATAAATTGAATACCATCCATATAATGAATAAAGTGGTAGGTTTGACATAAGATTTATTTTTATCAACCATAAATATGACATATTTTACTTTATAAATTAAATAATAATGATTTATTTAAATCGAAATATATTATAATTTGTAACTAAATTATTAAGAAACAAAGAAAAATTTTAAATGGTTATTGTATTTTTTATCAATACCATTTGTGATGTTTTTTAGATCACATGATATGTTTAAGCTTTTTTTAGAGAATTAAAATTTTTCAATAAGATGAGAGATGAAATTGAAAAATATTATGTACGGATGAATTTAATTTTCAACAGATATGTGTGTGATAATTTGATGCTTAACATTCAATTTATGATTAAATTCATTTCTATGTAAGTGAGTTTTTGAGGTGAAACTGGATTGGAAACGTCGAATTACAATTTCAACATATCATGTAAGTTTGGAAAATGTATTTCAATGGTCATGAATGATTGATATGACCTTATGTAATATCGTTTTTTTCAGTCTAATTGATGATAGAGATTTTATTGAAAAATAACTATTATTTATAATTTAGTGCTACACAACATTAAAATAATTTATGTATAAGAATGAATTTTTTTAACATTCATTATAATTTTCAATTGGTTTTTTTGATAACATTGTCATAAATAAATTTATTTAGACAATAAATATAAAATATCCTGAAATAATTTAGGATAGTTGGTGTTATATCAGAGTGTCTATAGTGAGAGTTAGGAGGTTGAATACATTATTTTGTATTGTGAAAGAGATATTTCATGGAAGTTCATGGGTTGTTTTGAAAGATATAATTCTATCGATACTATCATATGTACTATGCCATAAAAAAATATTAATGGATGTTAAATAGAAATTTATTAATGAAAAATATAACCATTTTAAAGACTAGGTTTTCTAGATCAAGGCATATAGAATATCACCATAGCATGATATGTCCCTCAACATGATGAGGTGTGGATTATAATTAATTTTAAATTAACCTATTATATATCCTTTTTATTTATTATTAGTTTTTTATAAAATTATATATTCCTAGGAAACTCATTCTATATTGTTTTGGTAAAACACTAGTGGTTATTACATCACAATTTAATGTGATTAGTATCCTTGTGAGCCTAGGTAACCTTCCTTTGCATTTTAAATCATTAATTTATATTCTATTATGATAAAATTTTTATAGTAGTGGTTAGAGTATGTATAATAGTATTTTATTGAAATAGAATGATTGAGGATTGAAATGTTGTATATTTTCAAGGAATTGATGGTAATTATGTATTATTTTGATATATTAAGTTGTTTTTCTGTTAGATATTTGTTAATATGTTGAATTATAATGTTACATTTATGCATGTTTATTTAATTAATACATTATTATTGATGTGGGTTGGGTTATTAACATAGATTCTTGAAAATTAATGAAATAAAAACTTGAATATATCAACATTGATTGAATGGTTTGATAAATGGAGTAAACTTAAGATATGAGTATGAATATGGTGATAGTTAATTATGATGATGATATTGATTATATTAAATGATGTATTACATATTTTTAAAATTAAATAATTTAAATATGATATATATTTAATTAAATTTTTTGTTATAGTAATTTTTATTGATATATTTGTTTCTATTTTTACTATATTAGAAATATTTATAAAATAGAGTTGTGTATATGTGATTGTAGGAACTAGTAAACATATGGGTTTTTTTGAGATAGTTGTATAGATGTATTGGATCTAGATACATGGATTATGAATTATTGATGACATATGACTAAATTATTATTATTGTTACATTTTAATGGATGTTGTTGTTTATTATATTCTTTATACTTGATATGAAAATTTTGATGAGGTTAAAATATATAAAGTTGTTTTTATATTCTAGAATTACGATAACCTTATTTGGATTGTTTTGTTATTATTGTGTGGGATGTGGTAATTATATAGGTTGATGTGGGAATTGATGTTTAATTTCCCCCGTAGATATTTGTTTTGTTTCTGTATATTTTTTACAATAGCATTCTTTTTGTTTGATCTTAGTTGTCTTTTTTATGAAGAAATGTTTTTATTTTAGTTAGATTTAATATAGATTGAGTTATGGATTCCTAGAGATAATATTGATTGATTTTTCGAGGTGATATGATTATAATGGTGGACGGTATTTATTATAATTTTGGGATTATTACTTATGTTTTTTATATTTAATCATTTATAATAATTTAAGTCATTAAGTATGAATTTATTATTCCAATTAACATGGAAAAGTGTTGTTGTAGGAGGAATATAGTTAGTATATATTTATTATGAACAAATTATTATAATAATATTATTCTATTAAATCTATGTTCATGTTGATTATGGAATTTAACGTCATTTGTATAACTATACAGTGACCAAGATATGAGTTAGAGTGGTTATTATTTGTGTTTCTATATTAGTTATTTTTTGTGTTTCGTCTTTTTTACTTTTAGACATATGTATTCTTATGTTATTTTACTTCTAATGATTTTATAAATTTGGATGTTTTCACTTATATAGATATGGTTATATAATTTATGATAGGTAACACAACCTATATATTGTCTTTAATACACTTTTTACTAATTTACACCCAAATAGATTATTGAAGGTGTGATTCATGGTATATTATTATTCTTTTAAGATACATAGGTTAAGCCTCATCCTGGTCAATATAAAATAGAATTTTATTAGTATATGAGTTTTAGGATGAAGTTTAGAGTACAAAATAGTGAGAAATGAATGATTTTTTCATGTTGTCACACTACTTGATCCATGTTTAGAAAAATGATTAGTGAACCCAACTAATGATGTAGTGGGAACCTTTGATTCAAAACAGGGATTTGGATATATCATTATACTATGTGATGTTATCATAATTGTGTGTTGCATTAATTTTTTATTTATGATTAACTTATGGATGTGTATGAATAACCACATATTTATTTCACTATCATTTTTTTGTGTTTATATAAATGTCACTTATATATTAGTGTTATATGATAGAGGGATACTAGGATTAATATGAAACTATAGTTTCTAATTCAAGGGATAAAATAGTAATATGATTAGGTTATAGATTTCCCCAATGAGGGTTCCAATGATATAACATTCCAAAATATGAGGTAACCATTTGAAATAAAAAAATATATATGTCAATGGGGGAAGTGGAGACAAAATTCAAAATTATACATATATTTTGGATCTTTGGAGTCTACTATAGGTGATATTTGTTCATGGAATTATGTTATAGTTGTGGATAATATATTTAGTTGATCATGACATATCTATTAAAAAAATAAATTTTTTTGGAGAAATTCTAAGAGGATATTTTGAGTACCACCCCTTAGTTTTAAAATTCTCAGAGGTTATTATTCAATAGGATAGTTAAATCACTCAAAATTATAGTGAAAATATTATGACCTTAATGATATACTTTCCAACATAATTAGATAATAGTGAATGTGGAGGTGGTCGATTCAAGAGTGGATTATGTCCTAAGATTCTTTGTTCCTTTAATTTGAAGATATATTTTGAAATTAATATGAAATAAAAGACCAATTAGAATATGTTAGAATAACCTAATGAGGATGTACATGGGAGAAAGAATAAATGTATTGTATTTAATAGATTTTTAAGTAATATATGAACAATATAAAGGTAGTTTAATTAATGGTGTCGGACCTCTTATATATTAATCATGGTAACTGATATTTAATAAATGATGATAATGAGTTGTGATGTGGTTTATTATTCATATAGTGGTAAATGAGATCAATATATTTTTATATTTATTTAACTAAAATATAACATAAATTGGATCATAGTTTATTTTTTACATGTGACTCTATAAATCATATAATACATCATAATATATTTCTCTTAAATAATACGAGCAATTGGATAGACCAGTATCATAAGGTTATTGTTATAGAGGATGATAAAAAAACAATCCACATATTTAAGGATTAGGGAGTGATCATAGGTAAGGGGGAATTATGGTTATTCATTTACATAGTGGATCATGTTATTTTCAACTGCATGTTGTGTTTTTTAAGAAACAATATGGCCTAATATGTTGATACTTATGATATGTTTTAAAAAAACATTATTTTAATTTTTTGAATAATGATTTATCATATTCTTTATTTCACATAGATTAGTTATAAGGAAAGATTTATTTGTTGAAAAACATCACCAGTCACCAAGGATTTATAATACCGTGGGATTGTTTATACAGTTGGTTAGAGTTATCAATTCATGTTAATTTTTAATTAATTAAATCCTTGTATGATGGGACCTTTTCACACTGAATATGTAATATTTTTATGTTTGATGAGACATTGAATCTGTTTATAACATTCTAGATTCAATTTATTTTCATATAAAGAGAGTCAAATAATCTACTAACAATATGTATAATAAGTTTTTTTCTTTTGGGATGGATATAAATGAAATTGGTTGTTGCATATGGAAATAAGATATATTATTCCCCAGCATGAAAACACAATTCAGTTTTCCTTTGATTTAGAAGTGAATGAGCTTCTGAGAGTAATGAGAGACTCGATATATGTATTTGTATTATGGATAACGATCTTAACACTAATTAAAGAGATTGACTTGGGTATATAAAAAGATAAAAATACATCTCTAATATCAATTGCCTCTTACAAATGGTGTCTGATGAGAATCAATAATTAAAAAATAAAATTAATTATATTTTTTATTGGTATTATTCTCCATAGTGTGTCTCTGTATGGAAATTTGGACCTTTTCACCACAAATTATGATGGAATTAAGATGTTATGTACCAAAATTAATCCAATATTTTCATTTACCATGAAGTATCAATACATTTTTATGAGTTTCGATGAATAGTTTGATAAGTTAAAAGAACAAAATTAGTTTTTGAAGATATATTTGTGGTCAGGATAACACCAGATATGGGTGAATGAATTAAATAATCATAACACAACATTATGGATTTAATGTAATATTTTAAAGTATCTGATGATTCTTTTTAGAGATAAAAATGTTGTATCAATTCTAATGGACAAAGGAATTGGGTATTCAAGAGTTAAAATAAAAAATTAATTGTTTTTATGGAAATTATTATAGTTTATTTGATCAACAAGGAGTTCAATATTGATAAATTAATGAGAATAAAATTTATTAGAGGATGTTGAAAGGTATATCTTGGATTAGAGGAGTTCATTTTATATGAAATTACATTACTCATAGTGAAATGGATATTTTATCATATAATATTGAGACATTAGTTTCTTTGAAGGAGCTAAGTCATATTTATGAGTTTTAGTGTTTCATTGTTTTTCGTGGATATTGTCATAGGTTTGGATCCTATTAATGTTAAATTTCAAAAAACCTTATTCTCATTGAATAAGAAATTCCAAGTATTAATTTATGAATTGTAGTGTCTATATGTTGTATGTTCTCAAAGGAAATGCTTAAAAGTTACCTTGTCATGTTATTTCACATTTATGGATTAATGTTAAAGGTTTACTATGTTTCTCTAGACATTGACTTTGTATGTTTGACAATGAATGATGTAGTTGTTTCATAAATTTTTTCAAGGATATTATGATAGCATCAAAATTATTATGCAAATCATGATCTTTAATTGGGATCTATGGTGTTTGATCAAATTATTTAAATACATCACTTTCCTAGTGAGTAAAAAATGGTATTTAGGGACCATAAGAGTTTGTGTTAGTAATTTTGGAGGAATTATTTGAAACATCATAAATGTTAGTGGATGATGTTTTTTTGAATAATAAAATAAATATATAACGTACATGTGTAAAATTAAACGTGATGATTTTTTATTTAATTAGAGTTTATTTAACGATGCTTTTTTAAGAATCAGGTGATGATTTAAAGATGATGAAATGACATAAATATTTAAACATGCATTTCAATGAACTTGGTTAATGTGGTTGTTTATTTTAAATTTTTGTTCATTTAACCTTGATTAAAAAAGGTTTCTAATAAAAATGGTGTAACCAAGAAGAATATTTTTAGAGAGATAATATTATTTGTTCAAGTTCTTTTGAGGGATGGTAAAATATATGGGGAATCTATTTTTTCTTCATTAGTAGATATCCATTCACATAGAAATTATAAAGGGTTCATAATGAGACTTTTATAGATCACCATAATTATCAAATCCTAGCGTTTCTATGATATATATACCATTAAAGGATCCAATTTTTGGGTTATTATAAATAGGTTTGTGGTATAATTTCCATCTTATTTTTTTAAGGAGTAAAAATGAACAATATTTTTATAATGGATTTTTTAACCTCTGGATGTCCCCAAATGGATTTTGAAGGACATGTCTTTTTAATTTAGAATAAGTATTCCTCAAGAAAAAGTTTATATTATTCCCTAAATATTATTGTTGATCTCTTGACTAAGGAAGACTGTTTTATAGAAATTAATGAGTTAAGTGAAGTTGATGTGTTGGTGAGGAATCATGTGTAATGGGCTAATGGATTCTTGGATATCCATGTTTGATCATTTCATAGGGATATCACTATTTAACATCATAGGTATTGAATGATTATAGCGTTATTTTTTATCTATATTATGAATTATGAAAATATCTTTCTTTTAATTGATTCAATTATAAAGAGTAATGTCTATATATTATTGGATATCCTATGTTCATCTTCTATTGAGTATGGATGATCTTGGGTAAGGAATTTATCCAAGATTGAGTTATACTACAATAATTTTAATTATTCACCTAGACGAATGGAACTTTGTAAATAGTTTTATTGAATAACTTTTTGATAATTTTATATAGGATTATTTTCAGATATGTTGTAGTGATTTTTCAATATGTTGTTCATAAAATGAAATATAAAGTTTAATGTGTTTGAAAATATAGTAATCTTTCCTAGGATTGTTAGAAATATGGCACCTATTATAGGAGGAGATACTCGGTGGTCATTGATGATGATAATTTATTTCTAAATTTTTATCCTAATCCTTGGTAGAAGAGTATTGGTAGAGTTATCATGCTTTGTCCATGGTTTACTAGACATTTTGAGGTGATGAATTTATTTCGAGATGTTTCTTATTTATTGTCACAACCTACATATTGGAGCGAGTTTTTTACCATTTTACTTGTATGTCGACAATGGGTGTATCATAATGATAAAATCAATTTCATCATTTGTGGTGAGTGGAATATAAAGGAGGATGGAATGTATGTAGAGCGTCCCATAAATATAATATATTAATAGAAAAAATCTCCCTAAGGATTAATTGTTCCTATAGTTTATGCCATGTGAATTCATGACTGTTTGGAGAGGTGTATATGTGAGTTTGATTTACATATATGAGATTAGTAACATTGGTAATATTAATGGTTTGTCTCTCGATTTTAATAGGTGTTGAGATAGATTTTATGCTAGTATGTTTATGTTTTTGTACGTTATTATTTTTCATTTTTATTATAATAATATTTTTTAGATGTATCTCATGAAGTGTAGTGTTTCAGACTTTTCTTTATTTTCTTATTTGTTATATCATTGATTCTTGAAGATGATAATCAATTGAGATATTTTATATATATATATAATTAGTCTATACTATACCTCTAATTTTGTTTTTTATTTTGTTATATGTGTTAGAGAGGACATTTTACCATTTATTTGTAATAAAAGAGGTGAAATTTTGTTCTTGTATTTAAAATATATGTGGTGGAAACCAATATATAATCGTGGAGTTGATAGAATATCATGGTAGCATTGTGGCCATGAAAGGTTACTCACTTTATTGTATTTGTGGTGCCGGGTTTAAAAACTATAGTATTTGAGGATTTATAACATTGTTTTTTATGGGGATCTTATAGCCATTTCAGTGGGATTGATCCTTATTTAAATATTAATATTAAATATGGATGATTTAGATTTTTGTTTTAGGGTGTTATAATACAGTAGGATGTGACCAATAGAATAATATGTAATGGTGATTCTATTATGGTAGGATGAAAATAGTGAGGCTAATATGAATTATACTATAGAGTTTGAGGAGTGATTTGGGAGATTAGTGTCATTTTGTAATGGTGTCATGTCACAATGATATGGTAGTTTATAGTTTCCTTTTATATATAGAAGAACCCAACCACTTTCTGTTAACCTTATGTAATGAATTTTTTTTAATGTTTTTATTTTTAATTTAATAAATTATCCCCTTGAATCTCATAATATAAGTTAATTATTACATATTTATTTCATTATAAAGTTTTTTAATTTATTATGAAAATTTCTGAAATTCCTAATTTAGATAAATTATTTTGACAATCTAGATTTTAATTTTTATAGACACAGTAAAATTTTAATGTTTTCTGTTATGATGTTAAAGAGATGATGATTCGGTCGATTTCTAGTAGCTTGGAATATTAATTTCAAAAATATTATTTAAATTTGAAAATATATGTGTAAGATTTATATACTCTTCCATAAGAGTCATTATGACATTTGAATTGAAAATTTAGAATACGTACCCATGAGGGATTAAGGGATTGGGTAAGTGTCATTATTCTAATTCAAAATGTGCTTAATGGATACATTGTAGATTCACATGACATATAAGGTTGATTTCATTATCTATATGAAATGACATGGACAACATAAAAAGGTCATGAGATGATATGTAACAGGTTTCATGTTACATAGTAGTGATATATAATTTTTTACATTTCTGACAAGGATAAAAAACATGATTCGTAATGGCTCATATGTGATAATCAACATCTACCTTAGTTGATACAAAATGTTTTCCAGCATTATACAAAAGTGTTACACTTTACACTTATTATTTGATAATTTTTTGGGATGAAGATGATGTTGTGTGTGCTTTCATAAATTTTAAAAACCAAAAAATGTACTTCAGGGTTCCAGAATATCCAAAAGAATATCTCAATGTAATATTTTCCACCAACGTATCTTCCATTTCCCAGGTTATATCAAGATACATCTAAATAATTCAAAGAATAGAATACCCCTTACCATTCATGAATAAAATGATACTTCTTTATCTCTATTTTTTTCTGGAATTAATTTAAACTTGATGAATAAAATATCATTATGTATAATATTTTAACATAATATTATTTCAATATACAAATTTTATGAAAGAATTAATAGGCCACATAGGTGGATAGAAATACAGGGGATCCCGACCGACAGGAAAAAATCGTATTACATAGGTCATTCAGGTGTATAATTTTATCTCTATTCACCCAAGTAAGAATTAATAACATTGATTATACCTATTAAGGAACCCATTCTTAATTATTGAAATGATTATATAATATTTTTCTATTGGATAATTCTATGAAATCACATAGGGTTGTTTATTTTTGACTTTTAATATACAGAAATCAAAATTTTAATCCAAGTGCTATCTACCACTCTTTTTATCACCCAATTATTTTCATCACGTATTGTATTTTTGATAGAATATTTTAATTATGGAGAAGAACTAATATATGGGATCTAAGGGGGGTTGATTCTAGTGACGAAATGGAGTCCTGGAACATTCATGTTTTTATGAATTTTTTCTAATTTTTTTAAATGACAATTTATAGTGGGAAATGGTTATATTTTTCCCTCACTATGGTTGAATTTATATTTTATTATTCTTATTATATATTTTTCTCACCCTTTATAATTATAATTAGTTAATATTACGGATCCATTATGGTTATTCAACACATGGGTGTTATTTCATAGTTCAATGGAAGGTTAGGTGTACTCATGATTGAGGATCCCATTAGATTACTAGCCTAGGAATAGGTGAATGTAAAATTTTCTTGTAAAATTTATTGTAAACTATATATTTAAATAAAAGGGTATAATAGTATGATCAAACATATGAAGAAGTGTGATAATTTAGTAGATAAGCGATCAAACATTCCAAAATTAATGTTCTCCCGCATGATTCTCCATGGATAATTTCCTTTATTCCAATCTCATTTTATATATATTTTCATTTTTCATGTCATTATTATATACTAGAATTATATTTATAAACCCCAATATTTTATATATTTTTTAACACATAAAATCTCCAAAACATTAAAAATTTATTATTAATTATTTGTGATCCCAAAAGGCTCCATCGTAGTTGGCCATTGTCATCCACTATAATGTACTAAGATAGTAAATAATTTATTTAATTCCCTATGGAATATGTTCCATAATAATTAAATATTATAAGGGATATATACAATCACTTTTTATTCCTCTCACTATGTATTTTTTTGCAATATTTGTAAACAGTTATATTATATTACATTTTTTCCATTAATAATAGAAATTATGATTATTATACATTGACTAACAAACCTGACGTGAAAGAGGAAGAGTTTTAGGATTAACTTGATGCCCAATTATAAGATCATATGGGATATATTAATAAGATAAATAATAAAATGAAATTTATATAATAATATTACCTTGTATCATACTAAATTCAATTAGGTGAGGAAGAAACAAAACCAATACTAGAAAATTATTTCCAAAATATATTCACGTTGAAAAACCAATGGATATTGAAAAGAAACTCATATAAAATTTTTCTTTATACGAAACATTCCATCATTTGGGAAATTAAATAACATAATCTAAAAGTCTTTATGTAAATCAATGATCTAGTAATTGGTTTTCCTCTCAAGGTGGTACGTCTAGTGTATTCAATATTCTTAATCAATTATGATTGTTTTTTTTGTTTGAATATTTAAATTCTAATTAATATGAGAGGATTAAATTAAAAAAATAAAAAATTTAAATATATATAGAATAAAATGAAACTGATATTTAACCTTAATAATAATTTATTTTCACATTTCATTGATTTTCAAATCCTACTATTTTTGTGCTTTAAATAGATTTCACAAAACCTCAAAACATAAATTGACTGAATTCATATCACATCTTGGTAATCCCCTAACTAATATTCCCAATGATCAATAAAAAATTTCACAACAATGAGTCCAAAAACATGTAAAATCACTAATCCCATCATACTCTAATGATTTAAATTTTTGTTATAGAAAATTGATTATAGTAATGTCAATGGATGTAGGTAAATGGGGATACCAATGGACTATCATTCACCTATACTCTTCAATCAACAAAATTTATAGAATAAAAGAGGAAGTAAAATTACTGGTTTATTTTCTCTATAATCACTTGTTTCCTATATGTGAATATCAGATTACACAAGTTGAGAAATGACTGAATAGAACAATATAGAATTGTTTTAAAATGATGAAAAAATTGAAATCCAAAATTAATAATTATGAGGTTAACGATGAGGTATTTAATATAATATATTTTATAAAAATAGGGTGGGTAAATTATTAATAGGAATCCAAGAGTCTTATTTTCTATTATCCTAGAGTCTTGTTATGTAGGCTATGAGATATTCCTTCATCAAGATGGTTTTCATATCTATAGATAGAGGGTGGAGACTATCTAGATGGGTATCAATCGAATATTTATCTTTCCTAGATATTACCCCCCCAATGATGGAAATTGTTAAAATGATATCTCTTGTAACACCTATCAACATAAAATATTGTTTACATTGGAAATTTAATTAATTGAATTAATGAAATGTTATCCTACTTAATGAAAACACAAAAAAATCTAAAAATAAGATAAAAAAATGATCAATTTACTTTTTGAAAATAGAATTCCCCATTGATGACTTAATCTCACCACAAAACTCATTTTATGAAAATTTTCTAGATACAAGTTTTTATATTGATATGAAATAAGATTAATTAATATTTTAATATGTCTCACTTTCCTAAATCCATTTTCCCATATTATTTAGAGAATATATCCATTTCATTCATCCTTGATACAAACCAAATGAAATTCTTATAAGTAAAATTTTCTCCTTCTTAATTAGTGTTCAATATTCCCCTTACCCAATTATATTCATTATTAAAAATTATATTAAATTTTTTTAAAATATATTATATGTGTTAGGCACTTATCAATGATGGTTTTTTATATTACTCTCCCACCAAAAACCTAATTCTCTCAGAACATCAGGTGGGATCTTATTGTACAATTTAATCGTGTTTTCATAGACTTATATGAATTTATATTGAGTTATCTCCCCAAGGAGTTTCTTCTCACAACAAAATGGTTACATAAAAACATATTTAAAATTCCAGTTTTCTCATTTTATAATTTTTTGACTTAATTTATTTCTATATCACTCCATCCCATAGATATAAAAATATTACCACCAAATATGGAATGTTTCACTCATAAATAATAAAAACTAAAAAAATATAAAGAACTAATAAAACCATTAGAGTGAAAATATTTCATTTCCTTGGGATAAACAAAAGATAAACACAATTCTGTAGCCTAAAGACACACTAAATATGATAAATAGTAGGAAAAAATAATAAATTTAAAATATTATCACAAAAACTGATCCTAAACATATATTAAATGTGTCCAGAAGAATTTGAAATCCCACAAATTTTTTTAACACTTTTCACATAATCTCATTAAAATTTAAAAAATATAGTAGTTGTAGAACTTTTTTAAAAGATAAATACAACCTTTTTATTATATATGGGAATCTTTTAATTAAAACTTGTTGTTTATAGATATATTATGCTCTTTGAAATTCATAGAAGAAAAAATATATTTTCATTTTAATAAAAAAAATATAATGATAAAAGTAGTAAAGAATTTCAAAACCCCAACTCTAGTAACCCAGATCGAGTGGTCACATTATTAAATTAGTATAAGATAAAATGGGTCACATCAGTTAGGATCACAAAGTATATCAGTCATGGGACACTAGATACATACATGTTTGACAAATTACCTTGGAGTATTTAAAACACAAAATTATAATTCTAAGAGAAATAATATTATTACATTTATTACATCAATTAACTAATTCAAATATCTGTTCTTAGAACACTAGTGAAAGGGACAAAGTAAAATGGTGAGCTATGATTCCATGTAATGGGAAGGATAAAATAGATTTATCATGGACATAAAAGGAATAAAAAATATCAAATAAAAAATAATCAATAATGTTTCCTTATATTTAATAAATTTAGTATAAAATATATCTTTATATAACATTGAAATTTATATAATTACATTTATAAAAATGAAAATGTTTTGTGATAGATTTCATAATGGTAGAAATATTAAATATTTCTTCAAGGTTTTGAGGTAGGAAATAATGATATTACCATCAAGGCCATGTTCTAGGAAATCACGATCTTATCTTATGTTCCTCAATCTAAGACAACCTGATCATACCATCAAGGCCCCATATCGAGACTTTGTTAATAAATGTGTAGGAATTGTCCAAATTACATACATTTTTTCCCATGAGACCAATTGGTTCATTAATGGGAAATATAATTTTGGACCCCATCGATCACATAGTAAATTCCAATGTATTAATGATATAAATAATATTATAAGAGTGAAATTCTCATATAATATTACTTTTTAATCAATAAATATCAATGTTAGAAAAAATAATCATATATGATGTTAATAATTTCACAAGACAATAAATGGAAATATTTGATCATAAGACATAATGTGTCTTATGGTGGTTGATATAAGTATATTATGTTTCAATTGAAACACAATAAACATTAATGGATGATGACATAAAATAAAAAAACCTTTAGATGATAATTAAAAATATTCATATTGAAAAAAGATGAAATAAAAATAACATTTTTTATACCCCATTTAGAAAATTTTTGAAAAAAAAAGGAAATAGAATTTTATAGAAAAACTGAAAAAAA
This sequence comes from Viscum album, assembly GCA_963277665.1. NCBI lineage: Eukaryota > Viridiplantae > Streptophyta > Magnoliopsida > Santalales > Viscaceae > Viscum > Viscum album. The sequence continues at coordinate 24,869 of CAUJRU010002314.1, forward strand.
CATATAAATTATATTTTTTTATTAAAAACTAATCATGGTTATTTTTAAATGAGTTAGTAAAAAAATTAAAATACAACTACCTTTAAATTTTTAATGAAATTAAGAGTAAATAGAATAATAAATCCCAAGTCTCTTTTAAATATCATTTCTAAGAAGATGAACAAAAAAATTTGGAAAGATTATTTGAAAATTGAAATAATTGGAATATGGTATTTATAAAAATAATAATGGTGGATACAAAAATTATGGAGTGGAAGTTAAAATAAATGAACAAAAGTAGTATTTGAAAATGTACTTATTGAAACCCTAATCATTAAAGGAGTAATAAACATTCAATTTGAAAAGAGATATATAGAAGTATGAGGGTCACAATAAATTTTACATATTTCTATTTCATAGTAACAAGGAAAAATATTTTTGGTAATAAGAATATATATATATATATGGAGGAGTAGTATTTTTGACCATAAGTGAACAGTATTGTAAAAGTACGACTTATTCTTTTGTTAACTACTAAATCAAAATAACCTATATAATAAAAAATAAATAAAACACTAAATATTATAGATAAATATATTAAGTGTAATTGTTTTCAATGGGGTAGTACATACACCACATATTTAAATATGGTGTAGAATATAGAATATATCTCAAAGTGTGAATGTTAACATGTGGAAAACCCTACCTTTTACTTCCCACATTAATTAAAGATATTTAACATATTTTATAATAAATATAACCACATTAATAGCTAATGTTAGAACCTTATTTATATATATTACCATTTCTATTTATAATTATACTCATAGACTATACATATATTAGTTATTTAGTTATTACTTTCATCACCAAATGATATTAATTTATATTGCTTCATATGTGATTCATAAAAAATATGTGGGACCCTATTAATTGATAAAATATTAATCATTTCTGAATAGTAATGATATAATAATGTCTTTAACATTCCCAGATATCCTGGTATACTAATACCTCATCCAATATTTACATGGCTGGAAAGGAATTACTAACCCCCATTGGTTGGAAATTAGAATCTAACATTATACAAGAATAAAAAAGGAATTATTTTATACAAAATAGTATATCATAAAAGATACAAGTCTGTATAGAAATGATCCTCAAGGAGAAATTATTATAATTAAATAGGTTTAACAATACTAAATGAGTACATCATTAAAGATAAAAATATATCGAATAATGGTAAATAATCCCCCTGTAATTGATGGTTATAATATCCACCGATTGCATCCATCACTCAAAGTCCCATTAATCATGTATTCCCACCAAATCCATGTGGCGACTTCCCTTTCACATTAATTATCTTAAAAATATATATAAATAAATTAAGTAAAAGGTAATTTATGATAAAAAGATCATTGTAGGATACCTCCAATGATTAAAAAATAAATTCCACAATAACTAACTATTTATCAATATATCTAAAAATTACTAAGGCATAAAAATGAATTTAGATAATTTAAACCAAACATGATTTTAACTAAAAAATGGTAGATATATAAAAAGAGTCTTAAATTAACTTTTAAATTAATATATTTTATATAAATTAGTTTCTATGAATAAATTATATCTATAATCTATGACTTGTAAAATCACATCAAAAAAGAACCATGCTTATAAGCCATGAGTTACATCTGTTTCTAGTAATAGGATTATCACACTTCTCAGTCATCAGCATGGCTCATGATATGTGTGAACAATCAAATCAATGATCGAATATATTAACCATTATGAAAAATAAATCAATACACCATTTTGTAACCCTTCACATGAAATCATTATAAACATTATTTAGTATGTTTTTTCATCATCAATACATTTATAGGGATTTCATGTACTAGAATGATTTTCCTAATCTCCCACAAACTACATAGGCGCACATGTGCTTCAATTAATCATTCTAATAATAATGTTTAAATCATTTAGTTAAAATCCTCAAATCATTCATTTTTTTATTTCCCAATTTCAATTTCATCATTCCATATTATTTCAAAATGAAATCATAGATTGTAATTAAATTCATTCCTTTTAAAATAATCAATCATTTTAAGAATCTTTTTTGAGACATTAAAGCCAAATAATTTCCTAAAATCTATATTCATACAAGACATTATTTTTTTGAAAATCCACCTAATAATATCAATTCCATTAAATTTAGTGGTTTCTCAAAATTCAATTAAAATTTTAAATCAAGTATCAAGTCATCTAAGATACATATTTTTAATCAATTAAAAAATAAATCCAAATAAATAAAGTAAAATATGGTTTCAATTAAATGGTAAATACCAATGTAACAATCTAAAATTGATAACATGATCAAATCAACACCATTAATAGGACTACTAATGGGAAATGAGGTGAATTGGATCAATAAGTAAAACCTAGAATCAAATCAACAAATACATTATACCCAACAAAAACATGATGATATATCACAGTCAAATAATTTGAAAATGGAATATATGGAGAAACAAAATTATGGGAGATTTAGTTATCGAAGAGTGGTAGATATCTTCGACCAGATCATTGATTCAAAAGATAAGATGGTTACATATCCAATAAATCTTATAGAGAGAATTTTAAATAAAGGGAAAATGTATAGGATTGAATGGTGGGTTTTAGGTTTCTTAGAAGTGGGACCCTTTATTCTTAATTTTATGTTTAAGGTGATAAAAATACATAATCAGGGTTTATCATTTGGGTTGAATGGTTAGAGGGAATTATGCTCCTTAACCATGCTTCCATATCGGGCTTCTAGATGGGTTACAGGGTTTGGCAACATGGTAAATCTAATCATTCATACACTAATTAAATCGTCAGATTCTAATGGTTCCTGTTTTGATTGGAAGGTTTGATGGTTTTTAAAAACCATGAAGCAGCTTCCAATTGTTCATTTTAGGAAACATGTTCTGTTGGGATAAACCACATGGTTTTCCCAACCGTGTACAAAACCCTCATAGACCTATTGGATTAATTTTTTTTTCAAACATCACTTGAAATAATCCAAGATGAGCCTTGATATTATTATTTTTAAGAAAAAGGTCAAGTATACAAAATATCAATTAATGTTTTGTAAAAACCTTCCCACCATAAATAGTTTATGTCCCTAGAAAACCTATCAAGGAGATTCCATATCAAATATATGAGCTCACTGGCCTTTCACTAGGGCATCACACTCCCAAGTCTCACATGAATCTGAACCATGATTCTATATCACATTGAACAATGGTATCATAATCTCTTTAATAAACATTATCATAGAAAAAAATTCTTACTGGATACTCAGTTTATAAATAAATCATATTCAACATCATGATCTTCCCTACCCAGAACAGGAGAACAGTCAGAAAGATAAACACTAAGCTTTAATAAATGAAACATGGTATCTATTAAAGTCAATTTAGGTAGTATGGATAATTGGTAAACCACACTACCAATAAAATCTATCATCTCAAATGGATCAATAATCTTTAGTGAAATATTTATATATTTTAGATGCTGTTGGTGACCAAAACTAGGTGAAAATGTCATGAACAAATCAATACAAATTGAAAACTCAAACAATTTTTGATAATGATCGAAATAGTATTCATACTAACACCATGTCATCACCACTATCTAAAAAATCCAATAAATATTTTTTTTCATCTCTTAGAACATACAATAGCTAACCTAGGAAGCTTCACTAATCTCTGATAATCATTGATGAGATCTATAGGGAATTCAATAAAGGGCCACAAAATAGACCTTCAAATAGCATAGTGGTTACTATTATTTTTTGAAACCTCAAATAGTCCAAAAAGGATATCGCAAGATCCATGAAAATTTTAACGAAATCATGAAGAGTCTCTTCTATGATCTATATATCTCATTATATATGGGCATCCATCTAAAGATGGTAATCCATGCTCAAACCCACATGGGATCCCAATGCATCCTGGAGGCCTGTCAAAAATGAGAAGTGGACCACATATCCCTTTCTGAAATAATAAAATATGTAACTCAATGAAATATAAGAGTCTCCTTCACCTACACACTTCCCACATCAACAACACTGGCTGTATCTCAAGTGGGAATGGAGTGAGTGAATTTTTTCATTTAGTCAATCACTACCAATATCAAATTATTCATTTGAGGATTATATGGAAAACAAACCTAGAAGTCTATATAAATATTATACCATTTCCATGTTGTACTTGGAAGTGGCCAAGTAAAACAAGATGGTTTTAGGTGCTCAAATTTGACATATAAGTAAGTATAATAATGAGATACAATGTAATTTATGTGATATCTCATACCAAAACACCATAATGATCCTTTAATTTCATATAATATAATATTGGTTTTTTGTGCACTTTGTAATGGGAGTAATGGAAATCCCCCATTATAACATTTCTCAATAGTAAAGTGAAAACATACCATTTTTGGTACACATGACACCCCTAGAGGAGACCAAACACTCACCAATGGTCTCCCCAACATGAAGAAGGCCCCTAATGTCACATAAATCATAATTAAGATCCCACAACAAAAGGATTATCTCATGAAAGTGGATTTCAACTGAAATTTATTCAAAATAGATCCCATAAAATTTTCCAAGACTCACAAAATAAAATTAATAGAGTCATCTAAAGAAGAGATGAGAACAAATGAAAATTTATAAAAACAATCCCCCTCACATCTAGGAACACTTTCAAATGAAACTAGAAAATGGGAGAAAAAAATTACACTGTTCAAATGATTCTTTCATAGAATGGTTTAGAATTTTTCCACTCAAAGATTCAGTAATTAAATTTCCCTTACCATGGGTGTATCAAATTTTGAAGTCAAATGATTTCATGTATTATACACAACACCTCTATTGAATGTTAAAATATTTCTAAGAAAATATGTAACTCAATATTATGTAGTCAAAAGAAATATCCAAATATTATCCAAAAAGGTAATAGTTATATCCTTTGAGAGAATGAATCATGATAACAATTTAAAGATCATGGGTTAGATAATTCTTCTCATGTGGCATAAGTTTCCTAGAACTATATTCCACCACATGATCACCCTACATATGAATAAAACCCAAAACATAACCAAATGCATAAAAAATTTTATATAACCCTACATAGACTTATTAAGAAACATTAATATTGTATTTTGTAAAATAAATTCAAAATCATCCAACGATTTCAGATATGTCAAATCCTATACGAAGTTAACTCTATTCTGAGTGAGATTAGTGATTGGAAAATCCGTCAATATGAAATATTTAATAATCCTACGGTTGTACACTACCACACTAAAAAATATTAAAATATTTAAAACATTATGTGATACCTAAAATGTCATAAAAACCTTAACCATCATAGGATATATTAAGATAACATGTTCTAAGACATATCTCCAAAAAAATTCACATCCGGAATGAAAAAATTACATTTTAAGAGCATCTTATAAAGTTAGTGATCTCTTAATATCTATATATATTCACTCAAATGACTTAAATAATCCTCTTTATCTTTTGAATAAAAAAGTATTTATTCCAAAAAAACCATGATAAACATATCAAGATTCTCATGTAATATCCTATTTATCAACCCCATAAAATTGATAGAATGGTTTGTTAGAAAAAATTAATAACATGGTAATCATAATCACTATTCATACTCATGAATCCTATCTTCTAAAGTTTTTATTTTTAATTTTAATAGTTGATATCCAAATCTAAGATCAATATCTAAAAACCACATTTCCATTTTCATATGGTAAAAAAACCTCAATACATGTAACCAAATACTTGTTCTTTACAATAACTCAATTTATATTTATGTAGTCAACACAAAGGTGAAGTGTTCCATCTGTGTTATTTTTAAAATGCACCAACACAACCCAATGTGACACAATAATGTGTATAAAAGATATATCTAGCTGATTATATAAATGGATATTCACCTCCTTTATTTTTAGTAGTTCAATATAGTAAAAATTAATAGATATGAGATGGATACTTGGTAATAGGTCAATATTGAACACTACATTAAATACTGTTGGAATGTTTTAGAAATTAAATTGGAACAGATCATGAATCTCAATGAGAAATGGTGGGAGGAAAAAACTAAATGATTCATTCTCCAAGGAGATAGTGAAAACCAATATTACTATTCTCAAAAATGGAATATAAGTTCCAAATTTAGTAAAACATGGGTCCTATTATATCATAGATTCATTTTACACCCCCTAGATCAAAGAAAAATAGACCCTCTAATAATTACAATTAATCTGGGTCTTATTAGAAATCATTAAATACATCCCCAAAGATGAAATCCAGTGGTCTCAGGTTTGAAAAAATATACTTCCAAATGATATAAATATGTTATTGAGATAAATTTAAAGTGGAACATTATAAAGATTTATCTCTCTTTATTTCTATGGGTAGAGAAATATCCATCACATAATACAAAACATACAAATTGAGATTATGTAAATTAACAATATGAGAGGATATGAACTAGTGATATAGACCAATAGCAAATAAATAAGTTAATAACATAAAATATATGGTGATTATACATATCACTATAAGTATATTAACACGAGATTCCTCTAGAGATTCTTCTACTACGCGATGAATTTTCATTTTAAATTCCAGTTGCTAGAACGCCTTAGTTCATGAATCATATCCCTGAAACAAAGTAATATCCAGTGATGATGAGCCTATTACACTGTGTGGAGAAGAAAATAGGTGTAATAATTTCTAAAAGTTATATGATCATCCACATTATTAACATATCAGGGGTTGAACATTAAAAACCTATTATGAATTCCCAATTCATGCACCCTTAAAGAAATTCACAATGATTCTTCGAGGAAAAATAAGTGTTCAAAAAAAAATGTTATCTATAACCCGAAGAGATTCACCACACATCCTATATCCATTAATGGTACTAATATAAATATCATTGGTTGAAAAAGGATCTCCCATAATACTTGAATTAACAACAAGGTCGTGTATAAAAAAATATGATCATTCCATAAAATTAATATAATTTTGTATCATATGCATGAAATAAAATGATTGGATATTTAATTGAATACCCATATAAAATCTTAAATCCTTCAATTTATCAGAAGACACTACTTTAGGAGAAACCTAAAATTTTTCATCATAGTAGTTTTCATAGTGAGTCATGTTCCTCTCACCCTGTTGAAGCCTAAGGAACTCCATATAATTCTTTAACATCATTGATTCTAGATAGAATTCATTTATGAAAATGTATCTAAAGTCTTTCCAATACGACTCATCATGTTTATTCACTATAGAAATTGAATACCACCATCTCCATCTGTTCAATTGAGTCATACTGATAGAAAATTTAACATTAATATAATTTATTATTTCTATGAACTGAAATAGAAGCTCAATATTTTTCATCAAATACTTGACCTCTTTGGGATTAGTTATTCATTGTAAATAGGTTGGATTATAGAAAAAAACAGCTGAGAATGGTCACTAACATTATCCCATAAAGGTTACACTATCAGAGTCATAATGGGAATTGGTTTTTCTACTTATCAGGGATCTTGGATAATACTCACCATTGTCCATTTAAGATTATTTTCCACTAATGAATTTTCCTACTATGGTTCACGAGAAACCTCTACTCATATACTATTCAAACATTTTCATATAGGAATAATTGTATACAATATAAGTATAAAACACTAAAATATCGGCACATGAACTCATATCATCATCTTAATCAATTTATTCAGGTATTTGGGATTTCAAGCAACATAGATGATGGTTGGGAAATGACTATAATTATATCAAAATATCCTCAATGATTCCATTCTAACCCCATGGCAATAAATGTATCATTATGTTGATAGGTGGTTAGGAACTGTCTTGTGACTACATTCTAAGTCTTGGAAATCCTACCTAATATATACTAGGACATCTGAAAATGACTTACTGACATTAAAAAAATATACACAACATGTGCTTTTAATACAAACTTTTTATTAACCATCCTCAACACCATACTAAACTGATAAACAAGCTAATAATGAAATGTCTTGTAGTGTATTCTCAATTCCCATGGATTAGAGAATAGAACCTGACATCATAATATATCAAAAAATTAATGTTTTTTCCCAAAAAATCGAAGATAAATGATAGAAGCTAGTATCCAACACAACTCGAAGAGAGATTACAATAATTAAAAATATATAATAATAACAAAATAGTACGAAATCTTGAAAAATAAAATATCAAATAAAGAATAAAAAAACTCATGTTACAGGAAAATCATATATCAAATGGTCACCTCCACTACTATAGATCCCATGATTATGTACACCTACCACCTTGATGTGGTGGTTTACCTTTTCCTAGACTTAGAATAAAAATTTCTATAAACACCCAAATGATGTGGTGGTTATGAGAAAAAGAAACCAATTGGATAGCAACTAAGATTTCCTAATAAATACAAAATAAATATACATTTTATGACATTGATTTAAACTAATGAGGAAAATCATTGGATTAACATATTTTGAATAGAACATGCATTGAACTGAAAAGATGGATGATATTTCAAAATATACTTAAATGAGTATTTTATATGTGGAAATTTATACAAAATACTTTTAATGAATAAAAAAGTCTTATCCATAATAGAATGTATAATCATGTCCAAAAAATAAGGAACCATTCTCATAATATCTTATTTACATTAGTTTCTATTAATAGGATCCCTAAACATCTCAATCATCATCATGAATCGTGAAATGTGTACCCACACATATCAACACATGAATAGGGTACCCACTATAGGAAATCAATAAGATCCCCATTCTAGGACCCATCGTGGGAAATAATGAAGAACAAGGTACAATTAGTCTTTTCATCATCAATCTATTTATAGGGATTTATTGTCCTAGTGTGCTCCACCTAATCACCAACAAACTACCTAGGATCACATGTTATTGAAACAATTAAACAATAAGTGATGAAAAAATCAATCATTTCAAATCATATCATAATTCATAGTTCTACTACACAATTGTTGTTGTGACATGGTTTTTCATTTTAAAACCAAATCACATGTTTTCATAAAATACATTCAATTTTTAAAAAAACCATTTTAAGAAAATTTAATCAAGAATCATCATCAAATAATTTCATCAAATTCGTATTAAATTGAAGACATATTTTTTCTAAAAAATCACCCAACAATTTCAATTACATTTAAATTAATAGGTTTTTACAATTCCATACCCTTTTTAAATAAGCTGTGTAATCATCCCAAATAGGGGGTACGAATAAATATTAAAAACATTTAAAACCATTCAAGAAAAGAAGGTTTTAAATTTAAGGTAAGTCATTATGAATCCACCTACCATTAGTAATGGGATTAAACCAACACCCCTAATGGGAACAATAATAATAAAAGAGACGAAGGAGACCATGAAATTAATCCTTAAATCTAGATCCATAAAAAATGATTAGATCAATAAAAACATGATTATCTATATATTTCATTAAATATAAAAGGGAAAACTAGGATAACCCAGATGAGATGATATTCACTTACTAAACAGGGATTCATATCTTTAACTGATGCCTTAATTTGAAAGTGAAGATATATAGAGAGATCATGAATCATCTATAGAGAATATAAAAGTATGGGAAACCAATTGGGGTCTAAAGGTGTGGTTTTGGGCATTTAAAACAGTGTCATGTGAATTTTAATTAATTTTTTGGGTGGTAAAAAAACAATGTGCATGTATTTTGGGCTGTTCTTCTGGGTTAGTAGTAACCATGCACAGTAATTATAGACCCTCATTGGGCTATTATATAGGGTGAATGGTTAAACTAGCCTTCTACCAATAATGAAAATCATTACTATAAAAGGCCACGTGGTTTTTGGGGTAGGTAACATGGTTTGGAAAAATCATGAAACCCCTTCTAGTGTCTCAACATATGGTACATACTTTTCTATGCCAAATATCAAAAAAATTTATAACTATTCACCAACTATGCATATCCCAATCGGATCCTTAAAGTATTCAAACTTTATCAAAAATGATAAAATCATGACCCCATAAAATTATGGTAAAAAAGTAAAATAAGTTCTTGATATCATGTAACTGAATGTTAAAACCTCTCCACCATAAATAACTTTTATCACCATAAATACTCTCATGAAGATTCCATATCAAAGAGATGAGACCAAATATCTATTAATAGTGAATCAGGCCCTCGATTCTCATTAGAATCAGAACCACACTACCATAGAACATGTTCTAATGTTAATTAATTCATATGAATATCTTTTTTTTTTCAAAATCTATAATCTGAATTGGGTACTCATTGATAAATAAATCAGATTCAATATCATTATTGGCCAAGCTTATTACTAGATAGTGTCCAAAAGATATATCTTATGTTTTGAAACACTACACACATTGCGGATTGAATTTAACTGAGTTAGTATGTTTATAACACTAACACGCGTTACTAACCATATCACTAATATCAAATGGACCCAAAAAACATATTTTATGAATTATTTATTTCTTAAGATATCAGTGACTCAAACAAGGGGAAAATCTCATGAATACTTATTCCCTAATAAAAAACTTGACAGTTCATTGACAATGATCAGAATATCATTTATACTAAACTTATTACTTAAAAATTCTCTTAAAATCAATTGAATCATCACTATAGTATCTTGTAAAAAACATAGTCCCTCTAAGAAAGCTTCACCAATCTCTAAACAACATAGGGGAGATCTATATGGTTATCTATACAAGAAATTCAAAAGCTCCAGTATAATAGAGGACATGTTACTATTATAGAATGAAAACCCATTCCCAAATGGACATCCTAGGCTCCCCCAAAATCAAGAACATATAAAAAAATTATATCTTGTAAAATCATTATAGATTTTTCTATCTGGCCATTAATCTATGGATGATTACCAATGATCAAACTCATAATTGCCCCCAATTCCCCATGGAGGCATATCCAAAAAAAAATGAGTAGTGGATCCCTATTAGAAATTATAATAGTATGAAATCCATATCTTCCAAAGTGAGACTTCCCAATTGAAAAACATTGGTTATAACTCAAATGGGAATAAGGTGATCATATTTGGTCTGCAGATCAATCACCACCCATATCAAATTCTTCTTTCAAGTGCTACCAATAAACCCATCCACATAATATCTATAAATAGTTTCCCATTTCCATGTTGGAAGAAGAAGTGTCATATGAAAACATGAATGTTTCATGATATTGGGCATGACCTATGAGAAAGTATAACAATGACAGACAAATCCAGTGATGTCTTGTCTCATACTGGGTCACCATAATCATCACTGTGTATCATAGAATCTCTTCATTATTCTAGGGTGAACATCCCAATAAAATATATCGAAATCCCCCATCATGAACATTAATTATAGATAATGAAAAATGTTCTAATTCCAAAAACATAGAACACCCATATAGAAAACCAACCAATCACCACAAATCTTCACACTGTAAAGTGATTTACTAATTCCATGAGAATTATTGACAAAATTAGTCTCTTATAGAATAATATCAATAATATATTTGGTTAACTACATATTCACTAAAATAATCTCAATAACATCATCTAGGACTCCCAAATTCATCTATGAAAATATAGACATAAAATTCTACTCTTCTTGAGATTACTTCATGGCATGGGTTGGAATTTTCCTTCTTAATGAATCAATAATGACATTTATTTTACCAGGGATATAATAAATTTTGATATGAAAAGACTATAGACACTCTACCAAATGGAACAACTAAAGGTTAAAAAAATATTTTAAGAGAATATATAATTAAATATTATATTTTAGTAATAAATAATGAAACTATCCCCAAAAAGGAATTGTCACCAATTTATGAGTTCTTGAATTAGAATAGTGAGATTAAGATCATGGTTATGATAATTCTTCTCATATATCCTATGTAGTCTCCAACGATAGGCTACCATGAGATCACAGAACATAATAATGTTTCTTCAAACAAAACCACATGTGGCCCAAAAGACCACATAGCCCATTCCATCCATATAAATAGTCCCCAATTATGACTAATTAAACATACATTTCAAATTTTCAATGAACATTGAAATTTCACATCTCACAATAACAACACTCAATTCTGTTTGAGAGCGGTTATCAGAGAAGAAAAAATTCACATTAATGAAACTATGGTATAACCTATGAAATCTTAAGAATATTTTAATATATAAAGCATTACATGGTTTCTATGATGGTAGGAATACATTCATCTACTCAGGATTAGTTAAGATACAATTTTACAAGATTATGTGAACTAATTGATGCACCTCCTGAATCCAATTTTTTTTATAGATTCATGTAAATTAGATGATATCTCAAGATTTATAGAACTGGTCTTAGATGATGTACATGGTCATTATCATTTTTGGATTAAATGAAGATGTTTTATGAAAAAAAACCACCATGAATGTAATAGGATACTCATGGAATATCTTATTCATCAGTGCTATAAAAACTATTGGGTAATTTCTAAGACCATTTCCAATAAAAAGTTAATTGTAATAGACATACCTACTATAGAGTTTAATATTATAAATTTTATATTCATTTATTCTCAGCATGTGATTACCAAAATAAATATTAATATTTGAAAACTAGTTTCCCCTTTCATTTGGTCAAATAAATATTCAATTATTCAAAACATAATATTGTATTTTACTATAACATGATTGGGATTTCAGTTATCAACAAAAACATAAAGTGTTCCATTTTCCTTCTTTGCAAAAGGAAATGTTCCCCCCAAGTATACATACTCAAGAATATAAACCCTTCATCTGATTTATCTTCAACCTTTATCTTCAACAACATTAGTTATACTAGTATAATATGGTAAGAAGTAATATATATGGGTTTGGTATGCGGTACTAGGTCCACATAGAAATCTGCTTACCATACTGATGGAAAACCATATAAATAAGATGGGAACGCATTAAGAATCACAACGACAAATGGAGGGAGATAAACCACCAATGATATCCAACCTAATACAAATATTTATTATGGATATTACCCTACATCACTCTAGAAAACATTGTCTAACTCCACTCAACCTCAGATCCCATTCTTCCTGAAAAAATGTGGCCCACCATATTTGTGCAGTAAAGGAGACCCACTGAAGATAATAGTTAATTCATACCTTATGAGAATTGATCCAATCAATCTTTAAAACTATGTAATGTGGTTTAAATGTTGAAAACCTAAAAATTTCAATTGATTTCAAAACAAAAGGAGGGAATTAGAGAGGATGACATAAGAGACCTATAAATCTCTTAATATTAATTTTAATTGTAATATTCATCACATAAGACAAATACTATGTAGAGAGATTCATCAAATTCAGAATATGAGTCAATATGAATGACTAATATTTATTAGAAACAAATAAAATAGTCACTAATGGTGAAGTTATAATGATTTTCCCTACAAATATCCCAGGAAACACATCATATTACTATAGAGACTCTTGTAAAATGTGATGATTATTTATTCTCAATTCTCATGGATGAAACTATTTCGTTTATGAAGTATCTGATTGAGAATAAATTATTTTCAATAAAGATGTGCCTATACCATTGAACAAAGAATAAATTACCTGATAGAACTTCTACATGTAACCTGATCATACACATGAACCAAAGATAATGGATGCCTTAGTGAAAACCAATTTCAAAATCCTAACATTATAACACTGAAATAATTTCAAATAACTTATGGAAGGAATTGTGTGAGTTCTAGAGGAGTAATTCAATCAACACATTATCCAACGCATATGCATATAATTTGATCTTTAATATGAAATCCAAATATCTAATATCGGATCGAACACACATATCAAATATTCCATATTCCATCTTCTCAATTTTAACTATATTAGGAGAAAACTAAACAATTTGATTAAAACAAATTTCATAAATTGTCATATTACTATCAACCCATTGATGGTTAAGGAACTCAATCGAAATTACCATGATCATTTATTCTTGATATTAATTCTCTGTAATAAGCGATCTAAATTTTATCCAATCTAAGAGATCAGGTGTCTTCACTGTATAAAATTAATCATACAATGTAACATTACACCCTTCCATGTTGGATGTATAATGTAATAGTTTAATAGAATTATGTGTTTTAATGAACTATGAAATATTTCTAATATTTTATTTACCAATAATTAGCCTTTTACGGATCATTGGAGGCTCATAAAGCTGGTGATTTCTAGCAAAGAAACTCTTGATCACAGTATCTTAGTTCATCCCTTTGATGTTCCACTACTAGAGAATTAATATGTGTGGTACTACTACCTATATCGAGGCATGGATAGCCTATACCAATATCTTAACCAATTCTAGTAGATTGGAGGATTCTCCTTCTATGGTTCAACATATTATTCCTCCCAATACCTATTCAAATTTCGTCTTAGAGTATTATTGTAACACATCATCAACAGAAAAAATTGATACAACATCAAGTGTATTCAGATATTAATCTCAATTAAGATATTCATGTTTTCGGGATTCCAAAAAGTCAAATCAAGTTAGGGAAAGACTACAATAGATCAATATATTCATGAAAGATAGTTTTTTAAAAAATGAATTGCAATTTAATGGAGGTTACAATGATAGGATTCTAGGAACTGACCTAAACTACCTACTATGCCCCAAAATTCCAACCACCTATCTTATAAAATATCAAAAAACAACATACCAACATTTAAAAAAGATGTACAACCTAGTCCCTTTATATCAATTTGTCATGACCTATGTTGAACAATCAGTTACATTAATACACAATATAGTATTAATATGGACTGAAGTGATTTCACGACCCCCATGAGTTGGAGAATCAAACCTGGGATCTTATAAGAATAAACTAGTAATGATTTTTCCACTAAATAATTGAAGGTAAATGAAACAATTTTCTATGCCAACACTCCACAAGGAGAAATTAACAGAATTAAAGATGTAGATCAATACCCAAATTGTACATCCTCAAGATCCAACATCTATCATAAAAGGGATTATAAACCCCATGTTAAAATTGAATTAATTATCTATTGGTTACATAAATCACTCTATGTTCCATAAATCAAGTACACCTTCCGCCTCCTAGTGGAACTATCACTTTTCCTAGATATATCATAAGAAAATCTACAATATCTTGATATAAAATGTATGGTGTGAGAAAAATAACCCAAAATGGATAAAAATATATATTCTATAGTCAATTATTTAGTAATAAACCATTAATGATTTCAATTTAAAAAAAGGACTTAAAATTAATTTGTATACTTTAAAAAAACATACATTTAACTCATTAAATATAAGATATATAAAAAATCGTAAATGATAATTTTAATTAAGAAATTTTATATAATTTAGTTTTAATGAATAAAATAGTTCTATGACCAATGAAATGTTTTAAAAATTCAATCCAAACAAGGAATAATGCTCATAGTCCCAGAGATATGTTAGATTCTGGTCAATGGATCATCCCACTTATCAATTATCATCATGGATTAAGATATGTGTGGAAAATAAAATTGGCCCCCCTAAATGGGAACAATTAAAAGAAGTGAATCAACATATAATTATGGGACGCATCGTAGTAAATCATAATGAACGTAGATTAGTTAGTGTTATCATCATCAATCCATTTCTTGGGAGTTATAATCCTTACATGCATGTATTAATCACCAAATAAAAACATGGGATCACATGTGCTTTTAAATTTTAAATAAATCCTGGAAAAATCAACTCTTTAAATTAATATCATAAATCAATTTTCAATTTCATAATTTTATGTTCATAATTATTTTTCATTGAAAGCATCAAATCATAGGTTTTCATCAACATCATTCATTTTCAAATCATCATTCCTTTTAATACATGTCTCTCATACACCAACCTTAAATTAGTTCCTTGAATACTCATTAAATTAAAGCATTATATTTTATCAAAATAAACCTAATGATTTTGATTCCATTGAAATTTGGGTGGGGGGTCCCAACTCCATTCAATTTGTAAAGAATGTGTTAAATCCTCACAAATTGGTGTTTTTAAATCAATTAAAAAATAATTTCAAATAAATCAGGCAATATAGGGTTTCAATTATAGGGTAAAAATATATGTAACCACTACCCAATAATCATGGTATCAAATACTCACTAACAACATAAACACTAGTGAGAAATAATGTGATGGAGATGAAGAAATATGACCTAGAATCAAGATCCCTCAAAACAGGGAATAGATTCATCAGGAATATGATGTTATGTAACACTCTAAGAAGGATGTAGGGGAAGAGTCGGTGAAACCAAATAATAGGTTATTAACTTACCATATAAGGATTTTTATCTTCCACATGTACTTATATTCTCAGGAGTAGAGGCTTGGAGAGCTGTGGAATCACTAAGAGGACTTCGAAAGAAACAAAAGAGGATTAAGGGAAAAAGAGTTGTGTTTGGAACCTTAAAAATGGGTCTCTAAATTATTAATATATATTTTTAGGGTGTTAAAACCCCATGAACATGGTTAAATTATTGGCATTCATGGTTTTTAGTTACCGTGTTCACTAACCATGCATAATCATGGGGCTTCTTGATGGGGTGCATAGTTTGGCCGCATAGTAAAACTAACTATATGCCAACCAGGAAAACCCTCACAGTCCAAGTACACATGAATTGTGGGGTAGGCCATATGTTTTGGAAAACCCATGAACACCATTATAATGTCTCAATATAGGGTTCATGATTTTATGGTCCAATCTACAGGGGTTTGCCTAATCGCACACCAACTGTACACAACCCCTTAGGCATACCAAATATTACAAACATAACTTGAAACAATATGAGAGAAACTCCAATCAATGTACATTAAAAAAGTTTCATTAATTACCTAATATCATGTTATTGATATAACATATAATATTTTTATTTTAATTAATTCTATTGTTTTGTTTTCATCAAATGAATATTAGTGGAATGTTTCTAAAAAATGAAATCAATAATGAACTTATTTTTTCTAATTTTTGTATATCAATGAGTTATTTTATAATGATCATTAATTATTGAATTAAACTTATTTAATATTATTTATTAAATATAAATTTCATTATTTTCATATATATACATTAAATAAGTTTTTATAACCTTTTATGTATGGTGTTGATGGGAAATGAACCCCATTAGTCTGCACATATGCATTTGCAACATATTAATTTTTTTAGTGAATGAAAATAATGTAAATGTGATAATGAAATATCTATCAAGAATACTATTTATGACATAAAAATCATATTTATTCATTTAAAACATTATAAAATATGACCATCTACGTTGGCCAAAAAAATGAAACACATCATCGATAGAGGATATAGTCCACAAAATAACATGAGCAATATTTTCAACATTGGAAAGGATGGGAGGAAGGTAGATGATGAATATTAAAATATATATATATATATATATATATTTAATTATAATAATCATACTAATGTAATTATATGGTTATGGTTAGAATATAGTTGGTGAAATTATAAAAATAATGAAAAAAATTGAAATAGAGATGTACTGATAAGGTGTTTTTACCTAACTCATTAGATAAAAAACATGATATTAGTTAAAATCGTGTTTCCATAATAAAGTATCATCTATGAAATTTTATATAGATTTTTGAAGATATTTTGGTAGAATTCTTTCAATCAAAAAGGCATGTGGTGTACAAAGAAGTGAGGCGGTCAAGGGAACATTCTATAAGTGAGATGGGTGGAGCTTTTTTAAATATTCATAACAATAAATTAATTTCCTATAAAAATTGAAGGAAATAATCTATAATTATTGAAAATAATGAATTGGGTATGCATTTTTTTCAATCCACCACCCATGCACAAAAATAAAGAACCTGGAGTGGAGATATTATAAATTTCTCTTTTAATTTAATTTTTTATAATAATTTACTTTTAAGTTGTTAACTTATTTTTTAAACTCATTAACATATTTTTATGATAAAATATAAAATTTTCCACTCTTAATAATTTATATATTCCTACTAAAAATATTGAATTAATTTTATAATATAAAATATCTAAAATTAAAAAACAATTATTTTAAAAATATTAGGTGTATAACACATAAAAAATTTGTTTTGAATTTTTTTTACCCTTGTTGATAAATATAAATAATATGTTTCAAAATGAAATTTACTATTTGAAAATAATAATTTTACTTATTAAATACATTTATTATTAGAAAAAAGTTTCATAAATTTTTAATTCATCCTTATATTGTAATTATTTAATAAAAGTATACATATTTGTAAAAAATATTTCTTTGTTATTCATCTATAAAAAACTATCCAAGGAAAATACCAAAAATTAATCTCAAGATAATATTGTCATTCTAATTTCATAAATTATTTACTTTTTATCAAATATAAATTACATATTTTTGAAATTTGACTATTATTTATATTCATGGAAATATAGTCTTCATAATATGATACAATGAATATTATGAAATAGTTTTGGGGTGTAGTGTTTACCTAATATAGTAGTGTCTTGAGTATTAAATTCTCGACCCAAAATATAATTTTAACCATAAATTTTATTTTCATAAACTCATAAAATATATGATTACTCCTTCATCATTTATTTTTCAGGTCCCCCAATTTCTTACTCTATATTAGAGTCCTCTAAAGTACTTTCACCTACTGGGTTTTTTTATACCAAGAAACAATCTCCTGAATAATATGATCTTTGAGTAACCATTTATTATATGTTAAAACATTATCTTCAAAACCATTTACTTAGTAGTTAGTAAAAATGTTAGGTCTGGAATGGACATTATAAATAAAAATTCTTGGGAGTCATTGTTCACCTTAGAGATGTTGGGTTTCAAATCCAAATAGTTGGCCACACCTCTAAAAATATATCATCATATGATAATTTTAAAGTCAGGTGTTAATAGAAAACATAGTCATATTACATAATTTAAAAATCTATCATCATATGATAGGTCTTATGATCTCAATTCATCTATAATCTAATCCACCTTGGAAAACACTTATCATCCAACTGTGATGACATTATCTTCTCCAATAAAGATGTTTTATAAATTACATTGAAATAAAAGGATGTACTATTCTTAATAAAAATCATCAAATTAAACATTACTATATCATCTAATATAGGAACTTTTTTACCTGCATCATGTTTTAAACTCCACAATCCTTCCTACTAAATCCTTGAGATACCCTATTTTCTTTTCTATTGTTATAGTTTACCGAGAATTCATAGTATATAATTACTTCTAACCATCTACATTGCATCATGTAGAGCTCTTTATGTGAGAATATTCACTTTAAACATTTTTATTCTATATATATCTCACTTCTCTCACCATCAAGAGAGTGCGTCCATATCTTTGTTGATATTATTATTTATATATACTCAATATCATGAGTTGTATAGTTCGATTCATATATATGAAATTTCATGGATATATAATCTAAATCTTTGTTATTTTTAATAAGGAAATAACACAATCCTTTCATTGAAACATAAATATTTATTAAAGAACATTTTATACCAGATATTAGATTTAATAATAGTTCATTGACCCATCTCTTTATTAGTTCATCAAAACATTCCTCACATTCCATTGGTTATGTGAATTTTATCCAATTATGTATCAACATGGTTAAAATGATTCCAATTGGGAAATATTTTAAACAAATCATTGATTGTAGTGTGATAAGAAAATGAAACAATGTATCTTAGTTATATTCTTTAGTGCGGTACATTGTCTGATTGCTATTATGTTTGATGGATTAATTGACTCTCCATCCATGGATATAATTTGGTTAATAAATGAAACATCCTTAAAATTTAATTCAACCTTACTATATATCACTTTAATTAATTTTCTTTGAGTTTCTCAACAATGACTTGACCATGATTCTCAATATCCATATAAATTTTAGAGTACATCAATTTATAATTAATGAATATTACCATGAAATTATCAAGAAAATTCTAGAATAATTATCTAATCATATAAATTAGGTAGTGGAACTATTAGTAATTTTAAATTGTATTACATTAAAATCGCAATGTTAAAACCACATATTAAATTCTACCTCTGGTATATCATCTTTACTCACCCTGAATTGATGAGAACTAGAGAGATTATAAATATTTTAATAATATGGAACTCTTTGAAGTTAATTAAATTGTAAAAAATATTAGAAAATAATACTTATTCGATATTGTAATGAAATTTATCTCCCCATAAGAAATACATAAATTCATAGAACAATTTTTCTTCATAATAAAATTTATAGGGGATCCCCAAGTTGGAACACTAGGTATAATTAATCTTTTATCACACAACTCACATAATTATTTCTTTAGATCCACTAATTCTGGTAGGGGTATTCTATAGCAGTTTTATATTTTAGTTTTTTTAAAATTGATGACTTTAATAGAAAACTAAACAAGTTGCAGGGATAGAAGAAATATGAATTCTCATAGGAACATATCATTTTATTCAGAAACAATAGGTACATACTCTATTAATAGTTTATTTTTACTTCTATTGGATGAGACTACTTATCTTCAACAAGAATTTCATTATGGAGAGATACTAATGGTGGGTAATTATTTAAATAAGATATGGAAGTCCTCCATTAATGATAAATAGTTAAATTAAAATATAAATAATTGAAATATCCTTATCTTGGAAATAAAAATTTTTCCTTATACATTGAAAACTGATCCGTACCAAGTATTATTCCAAATTCAAACAAATGTTTTAAAATAATGTTTAGTATTATTTTCTATTGATTGGTCATCATGAGAACTAATTGAAATATATTTACTATAATATTAATTCTATTTGGTATCTTCATTGAAAAATTATTTGGTAGTTTTTTTATAATTTTTAACATTCTCATAAATATTTAAATATATATAATTGTACATAGTCTATAAACTAATAAGTCATTATAAAGTATTAAATTTAATTTCCAAGAACCAATTATAACAATGTGTGGAACATCAACTTCAATTATTGTAATAATATAAGCTTGGCCTTTCACAATATGCCATTTTTACGTGGAACCCATTAACACATGCGATATTAGTTTGAATAATGATCCATCTATTTATAGAATATGCATTATATTTTAGTGAATATCTTATTTAACATTCATTAGTGATCGATATATCCATTTTCGCGAAACATGAAGTAATATCTTAATTGCCTTATTCATGTACATTGGTGTCTATTTCCACAATCATTACATGTTGGAATTTTCAGTATTACAATTAACATATTAACATGATTATTTCCCGTTGTTTTTAGTCATCCTCATCTTATCTATATTTCAATTAAAACAATAACACAAAGAAAAATATTTCTCTCTCATGATAAAACATGATAATACACAATCATATGACAAAAATATTTGAGAGAATATTGACCTTCGATGGCTCAGATTAAGACTATTATGACAATAATCAATAATAATTTTTTTTTATATTTGTTCTATAGAATGATTCGATAATATTTTAAAATTAGGCTGATTCAAAAAAATAAACTTCTCTTCCTTCCACTTTAAATCAGTAAATTCCATTTCCCTATTAACTCATTTCTCTTTAGGAAAGGTTTTCTCAAAAAACATAACGTTAAAAGTTTAAAATTACATGTTTTATAAATCCCCCCCTCATTAGTATTTTGAATTATTGACCACCAATGATTAGAATATAAAAATAAATACTAAAAAACTGCAAAAACATTCCCTCATTTTGTACAACACACTGTGGAAACTATCTTCTCTAGGGACGCGATCCACCATTCATCTACCAATGAATCAGTAGTTATACATAATTATTGATATTTTTATCACAAAAAATAGTTAAAAAATAGTTCAACATGTCATATATTAGTAGTTCAATCGATATAAGAATGTTTATTGGTCCTAACGTAAGTCAACAAAATGAATATAGCCAAAATATAATCATCTCTAACACTAGATATGTAGAAATAGAAGGGAAGAAAATATCATAATTGATTAAGGGTATTAATATGTTTTACAATTCATAAAATATACTCTATCTCGAAATAATATAATATAATTTATTATTTTAAGAGTTTATAATGATTTCAAAATCAGAATATACAATTCTAGATATTTTGAAATTATTTATATAAATTGAAATTTAATAAATTTTCAAATATGATAATCATAAGAATATTTTCATTGGGAATATCATTCAATCATAATAATTTTTTCAAATCCATCATAATAGATTATTACGATGTTTTAAATTAATCAACGAACATCCTCTTATAGTATAAAACTATGTGTACAGTTAAACTTATCTATCATGATCCCGGTGAATATCAAGTTAATAACAAACTAATACTTTTAGGATTACTACCACTTGGTGAGTTCATGTCAGAGCCTACACTAAAATTTTTATATCTAGAGAGGTATATCAGGTCTTGGAATCAGCAAAATAAACATTTAAACAATGTTTAATGATTTTATACTATACTTAGGATTATCCCCATAGTTTTTTAGTCAAATATGTTATCAAATATGTATTTTCCAATTTCTAGTTCTTGTAGTCTATTCCAAACATTCATTAATACCAAAAATAAAAACTCCAACTATAGTAACTTGAACATGATGGGGATATTAGTATATTTTTACCTGATATAAGGGATATTATCGTCAAAGATCAAACTATTTATTATTTTTGGGAGAAATACAACAAATATTTTTTAATATAGCATTGGAAACAATAAAACAAACAATTGTAAACATATTTAGAACGATCAGATACTTCTTATTACATACATTAACTTATTCCAAGGTAACTTCTTCGTAGCATTTGAAATATAATAAAAATAAATGGGTGAGATCAAATTCCTAAAAATCATAATCAGTCTATAGAATCTATCGAGGATATAAAAGGCATGACAATTTCATAGTTTAAATACTGAATAAATATTTCATATTATCAATAACTTCAGAATGAAAATTATTTATAGATAACATAGAAATGTAAGAAATTTCATGGATTATGAAAATTTATTCTAGGGTAATGAAATTTACAATTCCAAGTATCATATTCTAATAGCTATGTCTATATTATTGAATATCCACATCTTACCATTTGGGAAACATAATTGGACATCATGATTTTACCATCAAGTAATCCTAATATGATATCCTGATCTTTCAACAAATGGCCAGATTCAAAGTTATATTTAAAAAGACATTCTTTCATGAATCAACACTATAAAATCTATAAACCATAGACACAAGGTAGCTTATGAAATACTGTAGGGGAATCCTCGATCACACTATAATGAATAAAATTGTCAAGGAAGAAAATAAAATCTTTTGGGTTGATTTATCCTAGTAAATAAGATTTTCAAAGTTGCGAAATACCTCTGAAAATTGTATAATTACCCACACACACTTTAGTTTTTCTCCCCAAATTAAATATAGAGATGCACGATACAATAAAACCCAATCATGTAATAATACTGAGACATTTACATTTTAATTTTAGAATATGTTGATCAGTAGTGGTTCAATGGAATGATTTGAATGATAAAAGGCTGAATTAATAGATACAGTTAATAAATAAAATATGACCCAAAATAAAAAAACAATCACGTTATGTAAACTATTGGTCACCATATATATTTAAAACCTACTCTCCCATAGAGATATCAAAAAAATCTGGAATAAGAAAAAAATATCATAAATACTGACATTGAGAGGTATTTGTATGATGTGTGCTTAAAATAACTGAGTAAGTGAGTACCATTGAATCTATAAATATTATTTCCTAAAACATCCCATGAACACTAATTTAAAATTATTGGTAGAAAAGGGGAATTATAATTTTCAAAAAAAAATACATTTCATCGGTAAAACCACTTTCATTAGCATTGAATACATTCATTATAAATACATGATTTGAAAAAATCCACTTTTAAAACAATTATCAAAATTAAGACTCCAAAAATAACACAAGGGAATAAAAATAAATTAAATATATAAACATGAATAAAAAAATATAGAATATAAGATTTGGATCGTGAGAAAACATAATATAATAAAAAACTATATTACAAGAGAAGAGTACATGAAAGAAATATTGGATATGAAATATAAAAGCATGGTATATTCCTAATAATATTAAAAAAAACCCTAGATATACACAATACCGAGACATATATATACATATTTATGTATTCATATTCCAATAACCAATCATTTGTTATCAACTAGCCTCATTAGTGGAACTCCCCTAGGGTCGAGGTATGTCCAACCCCATAATGGATCTAGTCCATCAATTTAGTACAATATACTAAATATATTCCAAACATCATTATGAATTATAGTATCCAATGATGATAATAAGGTTTGGAGGATTTGTGGGCTATTCATAATGCACATCAATATCTAGAAAACATAAGATAATAAAAATGCACAAACCACCTCTCTACACTCACTAATGGAAATCACCACCTTTTTTATTGTGGATAATTATATCCAAGAAGAGAGGGATTCCATGGAAGTTATCATATCACATGAACAAAAATTTCATGGTGCCAAATGGACCTTAGTAATAAAAACTTATACGTAGTGATTTACTTCATTCATTGATATTTTTAAAAAATGTATTTTTGATACTATCCACACAAATTTTCAACTATTCCTTAAAACCATAGATTTGAAAACACATGTTTCAGAACCATTTTGAAATCAATTTGGAAATCAAGGGAATTTAAAAAACCAAATTATTCTCAATATCATTCAAGGAAAATTATATATATATTGATGTATAAAATTATATGTTAAAATATATGTAGATATATATATATATATATATATTTACCCATCACACATATATATTCAAACATTCATAATAAATTTCAAATAATTAAATGAAGGAAAATAATTTAATCCACACATAAAAAATAACAATTGTTCGTGTGAATCCATTAAAAACTAAAATGTGGAATTTACCAAAATTAATTAAAAACAACCCCGAATCCAACTTATTTTTACATAAAATCCCAATAATCACTCAAAAACATGAAATCCTTTGAAAAAATCATTATAAATATTATCAAACACATAACATTAACATATTTTCAATAAATAGGCATGAGTATATAAGATTATTTTTATAAACCTATTTTTAAACAATAATTTAGCTAAAATTTATTTCAAAATAAATTCATGGATTTAATAAAATGATATATTTTGGAAAAAATAATTTTGAAATTTTAAATTATCTCATGGCATGCCTACGAATGGAAAGTGACAAAGATGCCCATCCTAACCATGTGTGGATTTGACAAAATTGATGAATATTGAAGAAACAAGGCCTTAAAAACCAATTATACAACATAAAATAACAATAAAAGTACAGTAGAATTAAATACCCTTCTATGGTTCTTCCCACATGAATCTAAGGTGAGGTATAAGAATAAACCATGATTAATGGAAGAGTAAAGTAGAAATAATCTCTAACCATTAAAGAAACCACCAAAATCCAAGAGAAACTGTATAAATAAGAAATAGATAGAGGGATATAAATCACATTGCGTGGTTAGTCTTATATAGATAAGAGTGGGAGAGAATAAAGGCTTATAGTTTTTAAATTCTCAAAGTTTGTTTTAGAATTGTTTTTGGAAGACTAGGAAATCCATTTGGCTGGTCTATGTGATTTTCCAAAAAATGTGCCAAAAATTTATTTTAAAAAAGAACACTTAGTGAGAAACATATGGAATAAATGGTTCGAATAAATTAGAGAAAACTTGAGAAATGGGTTTGTCATGATTATAGACCCAATCACAGAGTTTCTACATAGTTTTTACTAACCATGACGGATAATGGTGTGGCATGTACTAGATTCTAAATATTTGATATCTTCAGAAAGATTCACATAAAACTCAAGGATAAGTTATTAGATTCATAAATAAATATAATAAAATGGAATTAAAATTATTAGGTGTGGAAATTCTACCCAGTAAAGCATGTTCAGTTACATGAAATTCCCCTAATCAAAAAGTATTCAAGGGGAGATAAACTCTCATCCTAAAATAAAGAACCATCCAAATGATAACCTATAAATCATTTCAAAACATTATAGAACCACCATATAAGTTAGTAATATAAATACAAAATTAAAACCAGAAATTGTAATGAATAAACTATAATTCCATGACCCACAATAAGTATCCCTATTATTTAAGGATTATACTAGCCTAATGGATCAACAAGGCAATGATCCTGAAAGCGTCACCACATTGAAACATAAATGATTCTTTCCAAACGAAATAAACTAAAACATATGATTGAAAAAAAATATATAATTACATATAACATCCAATAATCCGAATAGGAATGATTCATGAAATCAATTAAATGAAAGTTTGTAGATGAATGATAAAGAATAATGTAATAAATAATGAATAAAAAAGGGTATTCTGCTAGGGATTTCCTAAAAACATGGAACATAACAACTACTATGATTCATGTCACAACAAGGGATTCATTATAATCTATTGTTATCCTACCCCATAGAATTTATGAAGGATTCAAAGTCATCCATAATTTAGGAAGGTCATCAAAGCATTTGATCAAGAGGGATTAGAGTGCTGAAACTGACACACTAGAAACACGCCAGAGATCACATAATTATCATGCAATAGAAGAAGATTGATCCTCCAAAATATGTTTCTCCTACATAATCTCATTTTTATATAGGAAACCCTCATTACCAATTCAGGATGTAGAGATGCTACCAATCACGTGTTACCATATAAACACCAACTTGCAAAGGAAGGACTCATCCACCAGTTCCTTAAAACAGAATAACTAGAATGAGAGAATTCAATAACTAATATATGAGTGAATATCATCCATAAATAGATAAAACATTAGCGTATCGGATAAAATTAAGCCAAAGAGTAGTTAATAAATTCATTGAAGTGGTTAACATACAACTTCACTAACTGTTTGTCCTATAAAATACCCAAGATCATTTCCACATTCCACATAATGAATTCCACATGAATAAAAACACTGAATAAAAATTTCATTAAAAATTCCAACATTATACCATCTTGAAGTGAGGATACAATGAAAAATGTACCGAAATTTAGATCTAATACCCTAATAATTGATATTTCTTTCACCCTTATAGATTTTAAATTCCCTATTGATCTAAATCTCCCATCAATTGGTTAAAACCTGTATGTAGCCTCTAGTGTACAATGATTATAATTAATGAATAGTAATAATCAAGAAGTTAATGGTTATTTTATTCTACTCAAATTCTAAGTAGAGTTTGATATTATAAGGTGGAAATGGAAACTATGTGATATAAACCTATAATGATTATTTTAGTCTTTTCTTGGTGGAATAGTATGAATTATATTAAGACATTAAACTCTATAAAAAAAGAACCAAATCCTTAAATAATACCCAAATAAAACAGAACTTTCAACTCAAAACACTAATAAAATATGATTAATCACAACCAAAATCCCAATGAAACAAAAAACAAAAATAGACCACATATTTATTTTTAAACCACCATAAAACCCGATTTTAAAACCATTTCAGAACTCCACCCACATCTTCAGAGAAAAAATTTTAAAAAATTTTAACATGAAGAAAACATTATTATATTTTCAAATACCCCTATTTCAAATAGAAATTTACGTTCAAAATTTGAAATACCATAGTGAAACTCCATAATTATTATTTTCTATTAACACTACGAGAAAAAAGACTTTTTGGGACCTGAATAAATCACGTCGCAAAAAGTCCGTCCAAGTGGTTATTTACGACGGGGGAAACAACCCGTCGCAAATAACCGATTATTTGCGACGGGATTTCATGTAACGTGGAAAACGTTTTGGCGCGGGTAGCGTGCCAAACCACATGAAGGTTGTTTGCGAGGGGGGGGGGATCCCCCCGTTGCGAATAGTGAAGTATTTGTGATGGGCCCCGTTGCAAATTCCAAGTGGCGGTTAATAGATTTTTGTGACGGGATGTCCTCCCGTCGCAAAAGGTGTGTTGGCAAGGACTATTTGCGACGGGTCCCATCACAAATAACTTTTTAACCACTGACAGTAATTAATGTGGGCGCAGGTATTTGCGATGGGTAACCCGTCGCAAATAGTCCTATCATAGATAATCTAACCTATATATACCCACATCCATATTTCTTCTCATTCAACTCAATTCCTAGATCTTGTTTCTCTCTGAACTCTGATTTCAGGAGGAAAATTTTTCTAAGTAAATTTTTTTGGACACGAAGAAGTTGTGAAGCCATCGAATTCAATAGAAAATCAAGTTTAATGGTATTTATGTTTATTTAATTTGTTATTTATTTCAATTTTTTATGTTAATTTTTATTATTGTTGATTAGTTGTAATTAAATTGAATTTAAATTGTTTTGTCATGACTATTTATTTGCACTAATAAATTGAAATTTTTAGTATTAATTTTTAATAATTAGTAGTAATTAGTAATTATTAACGATAATTAGTAATGTATATAATTAATTTGTAGTAATTAATAATAATCTGTAATAAATACTAATAAATATTAATAAATATAAATAATTATTAATAAATAGTAATAAAAAATAATAAACATTAATAAATAGTAATAAATATTAATAATTACTAATAAATAGTAATAAATAGAAATAATGAGTAATAAATAGTAATAAATAGTAATAATGAGTAATAAATAGTAATAATGAGTAATAATTAGTAATAAATTGTAATAATTGGTAATAAATTGTAATAATTAGTAATAAATTGTAATAATTTGTAATAAATTGTAATAATTAATAATAAATTGTAATAATTAGTAATAAATTGTAATAATTAGTAATAAATTGTAATAATTAGAAATAAATTGTAATATTTAGTAATAAATTGTAATAATTGGTAATATATTGAAATAATTAGTAATAAATTGTAATAATTAGTAATAACTTGTAATAATTAGAAATAAATTGAAATAATTAGTAATAAATTGTAATAATTAGTAACAAATTGTAATAATTAGTAATAAATTGTAATAATTAGTGATAAATTGTAATAATTAGTAACAAATTTTAATAATTAGTAATAAATTTTAATAATTAGTAATGAATTGTAATAATTAGTATTAAATTGTAATAATTAGTAATAAATTGAAATAATTAGTAATAAATTGTATTAATTAGAAATATTTAGTAATAAATTGTAATAATTAGTAATAAATTTTAATAATTAGTAATAATAAGTAATAAATTGTAATAATTCGTAATAAATCTATATATATACTGATATTAGGTATTCCCCACTGCCACGTGACAAAATACCAGGCCTCCACATCAGTTTTTCAATAAGTTTCCTCCAACCAGCTTCCCACGTCACCCCTCCATATGATCTATATTCTTATCCGCGATACCCTATCCCGCTCCCACTTTCATTCTCCGGGGTCGCGACCTAGAATTCCCACGAGCCCAGCCTATGTCATCCTCCAACTCCCGATCAACCCACAGTCCTCAGCCATCCTTCTCTGACCTCCTCCTTCTCCTTAGTTCATATACAGTCTCTGTGGTTTTTAATATTCTAGTTGCGGTCTGGATTAACCTATTTGCGATCTATAGTTCCCCCAAATTCCCGACAACAACATCAATCTCCCCCAAATTTCTGATGCCTTTGATGACTCCGCCACGCTGCCTCGACAGTGCCTGTTCACGAGATTTCTCTGCCCTCTCTTTCTATCGTCTGAGGGTTATTGCAGCACTTAGCCACCGAATACTCCCTGCCCTCCAGTTTCCCACGGTGAGCTTGCTCTCCGAATTCCATCTTCCGCTCCCCTTAACGAAACCCCTCTGAACATGCGACTCCGACTCTGCGTGATCCACCAGGCCCCGGGCCCTCAGCGATTCGCTTTAGCATCCACCTAATTCATACAACATCAACCAATTCCATTGATATTGAATAAATTTGGTATTTTTGTCACATTATTTATGTATCTTGCTTTCCAATAATACTACCCATTGCACATATTTGTTGTATGCTAATATTATCTTCGAATTTCAGCTGTTCCATCTGTTTATCATCGGCAGAAAGAGGTAACATGATCCTTTCTACATTAATCTTCACTCTTGTGAAACTAGACATCAGTAATTATATAATTCTAATTACCTCAAATAATTGCAATTATCTTTTTACTTATCTGGCCTGCTTCTCTATTTTCAGTCCAGCTGCTAAGCAAACATCATTCACTTACATAAATACATATTCTTCAACCTCTCTGTATAAAAGGAATCATAGATTTCTTTGACACATGAAAATATTTTCTAAAAGGTTTCTTCTAATCTAATTAATTGTATTAATCAATTTTCACTTTATTATTTTTTCACTCTTCATAGATTTCTCATTAATAACAATTTACTGCCATCCAATTTAACGTTTATACAACTTTCTTTTTTTCTTGTGGAATTTTAATTAAATTATCAGTACATTCAACATTCCATATTTTGCTTTCCACACCTTAACAATTATATATAATGAAAAACATTGAAATCTTGTTTTCCCTATAAAGCTACGGAGAAACAATTCTACAGTCAACAGACGATAACTACAGAACCTAAAACATTTGTGAGTTCTCTATTCTGTTATGTTTAAATAACTCAACTTACTGCCATAATTTCACATTAGTAGTACTCATCATTACTTCCAATTTAACATTGTTAAAAACTACTGTAATGTCATCATTGGATTCTACTATTTTTTCAGCTACTTAGTCACCATAACCACTATCAAATGTTGGCATCACACATGCAGTCGTACAAATTTTATTGTGATATCTATCTGCAAATGGTTTGTAGTGACGAAATTTTTTAGAAAAAAACACTACACTAAATAACTGGTTTCCATACTAATGTAATTTAGATGTATTTAACTTCTATTTAGAATAAAGTGCCAATGAAATTTGTTTTCCCACCAAATACAAACATATATCGCCCTACAAACTATGCAGAGTTAATGTTACAGCAGAGCCAACTTATGAAAAAAAACATAAATATGGTATGTGCTCGGTATTCTTCTCTATCTCATTTTCTAATTCATATCATTATTTTACTATATCTATTAATTACAACGGACACAATAACAGTGTCAACATCAACTGAAATTTGTTTAATAATTTCTAAAAAAATGTCAAGTACTACATCAATTGAACCATTGTCACTTGATGGCATCACACATGCAGTTGCACGAATTCCATTATCATCTTTGTCTGTTAATGGCTAGTTCTTATTATACTACACAGCATAAAACATTACACTACCAACTGATTTGCGTTCTCAAACAAATGACTAATACCTACCTTAATAATTGATGAATGTTCCTAAAATATCTTCTCTTCAACCATATACAAACATGTATGGCCCATCAAGCTCAAGAGATTCAAGGTTACAGTGGATGGAACTTCTAAAAGAACAACATAATGTTTGTAAGTCTTCTGTTATTTTTCCATTAAATTATCTAAATAATTAATATAACATAGTAAAATGTTTGTCATTGTAGTGCTATATTTGTTTATAATTCGGAAACTAAATTTCATTGTGTCATTAGTACATATCATTAATACTACCAACATAACTTTTCCAACATCTACTGCTGATTCTTCAGTGACATCTATAAATATGTCTGCAAATGCATTAACTAGACCACTATCAACCGATTCCCATACACATGAACTCACAAAAATTCTATTGTCATCTCTCTGTGTCAATGGTTAATTTTGTTATCTTTAACTTAATAGTACACATTACTTGAAACTGCTATCTAGACTATCAGAACTGATGGATATGTAACTTCATATTTCCCAACAATCCCTGGACATGATGCTCCTCAATCAAATACAAACATGTCTAGCCCATCATCCACCAGAAATGCAAGTCTACTGCAGAGAACATTAATAAAGGAACGACAAGGAGGTTGTAAGTACTAATTTTATGTTCACCATATAATCTTTAACTAATTATGAATTTTTCAATATTTAATTTCATTATGTATTACATGTTAATAGTGTCTATAACAAGTATAGATGCTTCAGTTATATCTTTAGATGAGTCTGCTACTCGAATAACTGTACCCGTATCAAACTATGACATCACATGAAGGGACACAGGTAAGCCTTCATCATCATTTCCGATCAATAATCAAATATGTTTCAATTTCATAATAAATAAAATTACTGCACCATTAATTCTTTCAATGGACACAAAATCAACGCCAACCCCTACTACAATATCTTCAGTGATGTGTAACAATCAGTCTACTTCTACAATTACTACAGCGCTACAAAAAATTTTCAGAAGAGATGGAGTCACACATGTACCATCATCTCCTTTATGTATAGATGGTTAGTAGTTTTTAAATTTACTAGTATCAACTATTACTGTTCACGGGACAATTAATAATTAAATAAACTACTGATATTAATCTTCTTAATTGAACACAGTGATGAAACCATCTACTCATCGATCAACACTGTGTTCAAGGGCAAACAAACATAAACAAAGACCACATGACGTGGAACTATCCCCACTACCTTTTTTTTAAGTAGACAATCAACGCTTTTTTGATAAACAAAATTTTAGTTGTTAGAACTCGGGATACACCGTATAACTGTTCACTCAATTTTTTTTCATAGCTTTAATGGTTGATGAAGATATCATTATATATGATTCACCTATCTCCTCAACACAGTATGACCAAAAAATGTCTCTAAAAGTTGATATCCCTGTTAGTTAATTTTTTATTTCTAATGGTTTCTTGAACAGACAGATTCTTTGTTACCGATTATTTTCATGACATCGAAAATATAGGTATGTCATTTAACAATATTCTCTATAATTAGAAATAAAATTACGGTTACTTTTTACAATAAATGTGAACCTAACATTTCCTGTTACAAAAAACTCAATAGAGAATCATAATGCCAAGAACACATGTTAGTCTGATTACTAAACCAGCATTTTTGTTTTATAATCAAGAATCATGTTCTCAGAATAACACTATTGTTTATATTAATATGTTCATCATTTTTCTGTTTTTCAATCAGTTTATTAAGACATTGGTGACCCTTATAAAGTCTGCCAATATTGTCCCTCTTTTATGTGGTTCGATGAGAAAAATAAGAACTGCAGCAATAGACAAAACCCGCGTTTCTCTCTATAATGCTCAATAGAAAAAATATCTTTGGACTTACTACCTTCATGTCCTGCATACCTAAAGATGTTGTTATTCGATCGAACAACAGCTGAGCCCTGATCATTCCAAGACCACATGCATGTTTACAAAGAAATGTTTTCATTCACGTCCATGGGTGGAATGTTAGATAGGTCATTCAACAACGGTCTAGGTCCATGTATATTCAGACAGATGGAAAAAACTACCATCGCATTGGTAGTTTATGTCCACCGGGTGGAAAACCGCAACGTTTTGCACAACTCTACGTGTATGATACTACACATGAATGTCATAACAGGGTCCGCATAATTGGGTGTCGGTCTATTTCAGCATTACGTACTAAATTTTCCAACCATTCATCGTTTAATATTAGCTACCAATGTCATTTTTGTAGCTTTGATGGCAGTAATCAACATTCGATTGTTGATGACAATATTGTACTTAAACTAAAACATATTCTACATGAGAACAATGATTTGGCATGAGAATTCATAAGTGCAAGGTATGTTCTTAATCCTCATGAGGTGCCGACATTAAATCTACAACTACATAAAAGAAGACATACAAGTGAAGCCACATATAACCTACTGAACACTTCTGAAATTACTGTGCTGATTTTCAGTGATGTTGACGATCTCAACCATGAACGTGATATAATCATTCAAAAGGAAAGTGGTGATTTACAAATTTTAGTTGATCTTCACCCATTATATCTTCCATTGCAATACCCCTTGATTTTTATAGGAGGTCAGGATGGATATGTTGACAATTTATTACATCGAGCTACTCCTTTCACAATAAGTAATGCACTCAGGAAGGTAACAATGAGACAATACTTCTCCTTTCACTTGAAATTTCATCAACAAAATGGCTCAACCTTATTACATTGTAGAAGATTGTTGCACCAGTTTATTGTTGATGCTTATATGATGATTGAGTCCCAAAGACTATCTTTCATTTGATTCAATCAAAAAAGGTTGATGGTTGAATTATAAAATGGATTACAAGATGAATTTCTACGAGGTGACCATGAAGGGTTATCCTATAGAAAGCATATCATTTTACCTTCAACATTTATCGATGGACCTAGGTATATGATTTAGAATTACTAGGATGCAATGTCTATTTGTAACTAGGCAGGGTATCTAGATCTATTTCTAACATTCACATGTAAGCCAATGTGGCCTGAAATTACTCGATTTGTTATGAATAACAATCTCCGTCCAATTGATGGCCCTCAGATATTATCTCAAATTTTCAAAATTAAGGTTGATCAAATTATGAAGGATTTAAGAGAGGGATGCTTATTTAGAAAATCACGATCAAGTAACACTCAATATATTTAATATTTATAAATTTTTAATTCATTTCTTACATTATATCATCTTCTATTAACATTATATATCACTATTTTTCCCATAATTTTGTTCGAACTATGGAGTTTCAAAAATGTGTCTTGCCTAATGTCCACATCCTATTATTTCTCTACCATGAAAGCAGAGTTAACACTCCTGAAAATGTTAACAGAATAGTTTTTGCTGAAATTCTAAATCACTATGCATACCCAAAGATGCATGAAGTTGTTACAAAATTAATGATGCACAACCCTTGCAGTGATGACAACCATTCCTCCCCTTGTATGAGAATGGAAAATGTACAAAATTTTATCCAAAGAAATTTGGCACACACACAAAAGTTAACGAGGTTGGTTATGTGGTATATCGTAGAAGAGATAATGGACATACGGTTGTTAGAAATGGTGTGCCTCTGGATAACTAGTTTGTGGTACCATACAATCCTTTTTTTCTATTAAAATAGCAGGCTCATCTGAATATTGTGGTTTGAAATCAATCATCTTCTATCAAGTACCTCATCAAATATATCAGCAAAGGGAATGATCTTTTTACGACAACACTCTGTGAGAGCAACAACAATGACTGTCCAGACAACAATGTGGATGAGATAAAGATTTACTATGACTGCCGGTACATAACTCCTTCTGAGGCTTCATGGGAAATATTTTCTTTTGATATCCACTACAGATATCCACCAGTTGAGAGGTTAAGTTTCAATTTTATAGGAAAAAAAAGTTACTTATAGTGACAATGATAATATTGAAGAAGTCCTCAGTCATGGAACTATTACTGAATCAATGTTCACTGCATGGCTTAAAGCAAATAATACTCACCCAGAAGGTTGATGTCTCAGTTATGCATAGTTTCCTACTAGATTTGTTTTCCAATGCAATGAAAAAATTGGACTCCACGAGAACAAGGATTCAATATTTGTAGACTATAATATGTCCCTCTGTAACGTCCCGGACCCGGGTGCCATGCAACAGGTGCCCCGAGCCCGGTTCGCCACATGACCTCAAGCGCATTTCCCCAAACGCCAGAGGCTGTCGACTAGCAGCGAGGGCCCAGGTCTGATAATGGGGAATCTATGCCCTCATTTGTCAAAGTGTAGCACAGCGGAATTTAAATAAATCATTCAACGACAATAGCGGAAGTAGTAAACCAAACACAATAGAAATAAACTACCGCAGTGGATATAAACAAAAGTATATAAAAAAATTATTCTACATGTTTCAAGTTCTAATAAAACATCCAGAACATGCTATACATCAATACAATACAACAAAAAGAAGAGTAAAGCAGAGAAAAGAAAAAAGATGGTCGCGACATCACGAGACTAGGCTCGGTCCCATGCCCTCCTACTCCTCTCCAACAGTCAAGTACCTGAATAGGGACTCTTTCCCCTATCTAAACCTGCAGCAACGTAATCTGTTTGGGCCGAAAAACGTGACCAAAACAGTGTGTGAGAAATATATCTCAGTAGGCACCC
Source organism: Viscum album (assembly GCA_963277665.1). NCBI lineage: Eukaryota > Viridiplantae > Streptophyta > Magnoliopsida > Santalales > Viscaceae > Viscum > Viscum album. The sequence continues at coordinate 61,185 of CAUJRU010002314.1, forward strand.
ACCAAAGGCCCATGCCCAACTGCGTGTAAGCATGCAACAACGGTGTGCAATAGTAAAATGCAATAAAGTAAGCAGTACTAAAAAGTAACCAACATAACAATTAAATTTCCATTTTATTATTCATTTAGTTCATTATATAATATAAATCACCACAGTGCATTTCTAAAAAAAACGGTCCACGTTCTCAAACAAGAAAACTCTTACCCTCGGGTAAGCAGAATCCAACCCGCAGGTATTGCCCTCATGCTGAAAAATAAATTGCCCTCAGGCGTAGGAAGTGTCTCCCTCAGGCACAGAAGTCAAGCCCTTAGGCACGAAAGGTTGCTCTCAGGCGAAATACTATAGCCCTCGGGCTAAACACTGCGGTGCCCACATGCTAATAACAACAACGCCCTCAGGCTAAACAGGTAATCAGGCCATGCCCAACATATCAAAATGCAGTAAACAAGAAATTCCTATCAAAGAAATTATAAAATTACTACATTTAAGGCATACCCTCGGGTATCCTGGCCAAACGACTTAACAGTGAAACACACCCCCCGGGGTGGTTTCAGATCCAGGCAACGATTCCAACCAGCATTTTATTATCACAATTAAATACCTAATCAATTCTAGGCATTAAATAGAGCAACGAGCTCAGTCACACGACACCCCAACATGGGTTCATGGCACAAAAATGCACAAAAATGCATGACAGTTGAAAAAAAACACAAAGCCACCTACCTTATACGTCAACGAGCGTTATACCCGAACGACGACTCCTGAAATGCCCAAGAACGGCGTATATCTAACGAAGAAGAAAAACCAAACAAACGTAAATAACTTACGTTAGGAGAAGAATTGGTAAGAATGGTACCAGAAGAGGAGAGGGCTTACCCATGCGGTTCCAATGAAATCGTCCGAAGCCGAAACGGATTCAAAAAGACCGCTCGATGGTTCTTTAAAGATCCGGCCTCCTCCTATGGCTCCAAAACGGTTCAAGAGTCTCCTCTGCCAAATGAGGAGGCTACTGCCTGTTTTAAGCCGAAAAAACAAAGTACACGGCGTGTAATTCTAAGTACACGATGTGTACTTCTTTCATTTAACTTCTCATTTGGCGGCACCGCCACACTGTTCATCCGTCGACATGAGTACACGACATGTACTCCCAAGTACACGGCGTGTACTGTTGCCTAGCTGGTGGCGACTCCATCACCTTACTGTTTAAGCTTTCCGACTAACTACACGGCGTGTAAGGTACCACTACACGGCATGTAGTCGGTTCCTACACCCTTCATCGCTGGCATGGCTACACGCCCCGTGTACTCAGCCCAACATGGCCAAAAGTACACGGTGTATGGAAAAGTACACGGCGTGTAGTTCCAAAATTTATAAATTTTCACCATTTTCCACATTTTCTCAAAAAAACTTAAGGGAAAGGAAAAAGAAGAAGCCCGTACCTCAAAAATAAGAACCGGGTTCTTACAAACTCCCCCCTTATAGAAATTCATCCCCGAATTGCCCTTCCAAGGGTGGAGAAGATAAAGCTCAGAACAGCTCTGGCCACTGAGCACGTACATCGGCCTCCCGCTCCCAGGTCTTGGGATGCACTCGGCCATGCTGCCATAGCCCCCGTACGAGAGGAACTGACCGGCCTCGGAGAACCTTTGTGCTCTTGTCAACGATACAGATCAGATGCTCCTCAAAGGACACATCATGCTGAAGCTGAACCTCCTCTGGATGGAAGGTGTGAGACAGGTCTAAACGGTAGCGACGCAACTGAGACATGTGGAAGACGTCGTGCATGGCTCGGTACCGATGCGGTAACTGCAATAGATAGGAAACCAGCCCGATTCTCTCCAGAATCTCAAATGGTCCCACATACCTCGGTGAAATCTTACCCTATCTTCTGATCCGCTTGTGTCCCAGCCTCGGCGAGACATGCAAGAAAACCTGATCCCCGACCAAAAACTCCAAAGTTCGTCTGCAGCAATCAGCATAAGACTTATGACAAGACTGCGCGGTAGCCATCCACTTCTGAATCAACTTGACTTGCTCAGATTTCTCCTACACGAGCTATGGCCCCAGTAAAGCTGCCTCACCTGCCTCTAACCAGCACAAAGTTGATCGGCATGGCCTACCATATAAAGCCTTTTATGGTGCAATCTTAATAGTTTCTTAAAAACCATTTTTATAGGAAAACTCGACTAAGGGTATATTCTTCTCCCACAAGCCCCAAAATTCTACGACGCATGCGCGCAACATGTCCTCTAGCACCTGTATCGTTCGCTCTGACTGGACATCTGTCTGAGGGTGGTATGCTGTGATCAGAAGAACCTGTGTACCCAGCGCCCTCTGAAAACTCTTCCCTAAACGAGATGTAAAGCGGGAGTCCCTATCTGAAAAGATAGAATGAGGGACCCCATGAAGACGTATGATCTCTCGGATATACATCCTTCCAAGCACATCCACACCAAAGGTCTCCTTGATCAGCAAGAAGTGAGCTACCTTCATGAGTCTGTCCACAACAACCCACACAACGTCGTTGCCTCGAGGTGACCTCAACAACCCTATCATGAAAACCATCACGACATCATCCCATTTCCACTCTGGAATGGGCAACTGCTGTAACAGCCCAGCTAGCCTCTGATGCTCTGCCTTCACTTGCTGACAGGTGGAAAACCTCGTAACAAAACCAACTATCTCCCTCTTCATACCCGGCCACCAGTACTGACGTCTCAAGTCTCGGTACATCTTGGTAACCCCTGGATGAACTGACCAAGATGAAGCATGAAACTCCCACATCATCTCCTCACGTATATCCCCTGGAACCCATACACATCCATGGAAACACAAAACCTCATCATCGCCTATCATCCAACCGGGAGGAGGGTCCTCACCTTCCACCGACTCCTGTAGAACTAGGCCTTCTGAAACCGATATCTGCCTCATCCTCACTCTGTCCAGGAGGGTAGAATTCACAGCTAATGAGGAAAGATATGTCTGCCCCTGACCATCATGCACCTCAAGATGCATCTCAGAAAACAAAGCCATGAGCTCCCACTGACCACTGGCCTCCTGCACTGCCTATATCTGAGTCTTCCTGCTCAGGGCATCAGGTACTGCATACCCTTTACCAGGTGTATAAGAAATCTCAAAATCAAAGGATTGTAGGTACTCAACCCACCTTCTCTGCCTCAGATTCAGGTCATGCTGAGTAATGATATACTTGAGGATTTTGTGGTCGGTGAAAACCACAAAATGCTCTCCCAATATATAGTGTCTCCAACAGCACAACACATGCACAACTGCAGCCAACTCAAGATCATGAGTTGGGTAATTCCTCTCATGTGGCCTCACCTGCCGAGACCCGTATGCAACAACTCGGTCACCCTGAATCAAAACTGCTCCCAGCCCAATCCCTGATGCATCACAGTAAATTGTAGAGCTCTTTCCCTACTCCGGGAGTATCAGGATCGGTTCTGATGTCAACCTTGCCTTCAGGTCCTGAAAAGTTGTCTTGCAAGATTCTGACCAAACGAACTTCACACCCTTCTTAGTCATACCTTTCAACGGTGCTGCTAAGCGGGAGAAGTCCGGTATGAAGCATTTTTAGTAACCAGCCAGCCCTAAGAAACTCCATATCTCAAACACGTTCTTGGGCTGCTTCCAGGAAACTACTGTTCTCACCTTCTCTAGGTCTACTGCAACTCCTGCCTCTAAGATAATGTGACAAAGGAAGTGAATCTGGTCCATCAAAAAGTGGCACTTCGAGAGCTTATCATATAGCCGATGCTCCCTTAGTGTACTCAATATGATCTCAATATGGGTGGCATGGTCGTGTCGAGTGCGAGAGTACACAAAGATGTCGTCCAAAAATACTACCATGAAAGAATAATGATATGGATGGAACACACGATTCATCAAAGCCATGAAAACCGATGGCGCATTCGTGAGTCCGAACGACATAACTGTATACTCATATAGACCATACCTACTCCTGAAAGCTGTGAGAGGTATATCTGATGGTCTAACGTGCAGCTGATGATATCCAGATCTCAAGTCAATCTTTGAGAACACTCGTTCTCCACGAAGCTGATCAAATAGATCATCTATCCTCAGCAAGGGATATCAGTTCTTAACTGTCAACTTGTTCAGATTCCGATAATCCATGCAAAGTCTGAGGGCACCATCTGCCTTTTTCACAAAAAGGACCAGAGAACCCCAAGGAGAAGTACTGGGTCGGATAAGACCCTTCTCCTGTAGCTCCTCTAACTGCCTCTTGAGCTCCTGAAACTCAGGCGTGGCCATCCTATAAGGAGGAATGGACACCAGTGCTGCTCCTGACACAAGCTGGATAGATAAATCCAGCTCACGCACCGGAGGTAGACCTAAAAATTCGTCCGGGAAGACATCCCTGAAACGATCAACAACTAGAGGAAAAACTGTCTGACAAGTCCCCTGATCATCCAAATATAAGCTTGAAATCTGGGCTGTGACTCCACCTCGCCCATGATGCTCTGGTCCATCTCGACTTGCCTGAACATCCCATTCGCCCTTATTTAGAAACTCCCCACCCTCTGGTGAAGTGAAATACACCCTGCGACGATAGCAGTCTACAAAATCTCGAAAGGGAACCAACCAGTCCATCCTGAGAATGACATCATAGCTTTTCATATCCAAGACATAGAGGTCCCAAAGGAAGTGACACCCTCCAACCTCAAGGGGGAACTCCTTGAACTGAAGGACACCGGTCTTCCTAGTCCCTAGTAGTGTCTAGCATCATGATATCAAGAGAATAAGAAGAAAAATCAAGACCAAGGCTCTCCACAATGGGTACAGATATGAAACTATGCGTAGCACCCGTATCGAAAAGTACTGAAGTCAAGACAGAAGCTACGAGAATAGTACCTCTGACTGTAGAGGGTTCGGGATCCTGCTCCTGTTGGGTCTGTTGCACTACATATGCCTACCCAGTGACGCGGCCCTATGACACAGCCTGGCTACCTTGAGCTATCCCACCCTGCTGCCTCTGCGATCCTGGTGTATGGCTACCATGGCCATGACCACCATCTCTGCCTGCACGCCCTGACATACTCCAGTTCCCTGACTAGTAAGAAGCCACTGGTCCTGCTCCCGCATGTGGAGTCTTCACAGAACCCCTCTCACTAGCCACTGGTAGAAATGCCCTGCAAAAGTGCTGCAGATGACCCATCTTGCCGCAAGATCGGCACTCAACTGGGTCTCGTAGACACTGTGGTCTCTTGTGCCCCTCTCTAACACACTGGTAGCACCTGACCAAACCACCTGAAGAAGCTGCATGGCTGGTACTACCACCCTGAGATAAGTCCACCTATCTCTTCCTATTTACGGTAGAAATAATACCAGTAACTGGTGCTGAACCTCCTTGGCCCACACCACTAGATTCTCGCAGGTTCTTCTCTATAATAAGTGCCTAATTCACAATAACATGTACAGTAGGTAACCTATAAACATTAACCACCTCTCAGATTTCATACTGAAGACCATCCTCAAAACGTCTGGCTCTCAACGTCTCATTACCCACCAGCACAGGTGAAAAACACTGAATCTCTGTAAAACAAGCAGCGTAGTCCATAACCGACATAGCTCCCTTCTGCAGATTCATGAACTCTCAAGCTCTATCTGCCCTCATCATCTTGGGAAAGAAGAAATCATAGAAGGATACCTGAAAATCTTCCCACTCCATGTCCCTGTGATGTTCTATCTAGGTGGTAACATCCCACCACCTCTTGGTGGAATCACGCAGCATGTAAGTTGCGAGCTTGACCCTCCGCCCTAGAGGCGTCTCAAGATGCTCGAAAATAGTCTGCATAAACCCCAACCAAGACTCCGCAGCCTATGGTCCGCCATCCTCTGAAAACATAGGCAGATGCTTCTGCTAAAAGATACGTATCAGCTCGGCCATAGATGTGGAAACCTGCGGTGCTCCCTGAAAGGTCTGCATGAACCACAATAAGCCTTCATGGAACTGTGCCTCCATGCCAGTGTCCGGTAGAACAGCTGGTGCTACATCTGGCTCTGCTGGTGGATCAACTGGTAGCCCATGGCCCCCCATCTCCGGAGTATAATCGTCGCCACTCTCCTGGCGAACAACTTGAGGTTGTCTAGGTGGAATGACACTACAAGGTCAAAATCACGCCTCAGATTCAAGATTATTAAGACTGAAAGTTAAGGAACCACAAGGGAACAAGAGGAAGAAGAATTTCAAAATTTTCAAGACAAGACTACACGACGTGTACAATGACGACACGGTGTGTACTTGACTTCCATTCCCTTGCCCGGGTCCTTCTACACGGCTAAGCCACATGGATTCCGTTCAAAAAAACTATACAGCGTGTATAATATCTTCACGGCATATACGATGTTATTTTTTCAACTGCCCGTGTCGTCTGTGACATGGCTGACTACTCGGCTTTACTCCACACGGTGTGTTACACCCGCACACGGCGTGTACACCATACCACTTCCCAGACACACGGATAACTCCACTCGGTCTGTCCTCAGACCAGACTACACGGCGTGTCCCACAGGTACACGACATGTTTAAGGAGAGGTGACATCGACCTGTGTTGTTAGCTACACGACCGAGTCCCCAGGTCACACTACACGGCGTGTTCATCATTGACATGGCGTGCTGTACAGAAGTTCACCGACCCGTGTTGTTAGTTACACGACCGGACTCCAGGTCACACTACACGGTGTGTACATAAACTACATGGCGTGTTTTACACTTGTCTTACCCTACCCCGTGTCGCCACCCACACGGTTTTTGACACGGAAATAGACTACACGGCGTGTACTCAAAAAGTTCATTTTTATTCCCAAACAGAAGAACACACACGGCATGTACGAGGTCCTACACGGCGTGTATTCTGGGTTTTACGGATAGTTTGCCTCAGAAACTTCCCCGAAACCCAGAAAATACTAATAACCAACACCTAAGTGTCATATTCTGATTCGTGAGGGCCCATACTCCCCAGAAATCAATGTTTGAAATCTTATCTGTGTTATAACCAACAAACAGTCAATGATCCAGAAAATTCCGATCAATGGGGGCCCATACTCCCCAAAAACCAAAGTTTGGAGTCCATTTTATAAACAGCTCAATCAAACATACCATATCACAAGGCAGGTAATTATCAAAAATCTATCACAACAGAATGATTTATTAGCATAACAACTATCACAACAACATGCAAATTCTAATGCACCGACATGTCATGGAAAATATGCATGGCATGCGATATCTAGCATGTGTCTATATGATGCATGAGATGACATAACCTCATCTCATTGGGTTGCAACTAAATAGAACCCACATATTAAATATAAACAGCACAATCCATGTGCATCACCCAATGGTGAAAACATATCAACCGTAAAATTGCAAAATTAAAATAATGCAAAATACGAGGTAGATTGGCTTTTTCCCTGTACACGGGTTAGCTACGCCCGGGCACAACTTATTACCAACTATCGTTCTGTCCTATCCCTGACTACGACTCTAAATAGTATGTCAAAGAAAATAAACCCATCTGATACCACTTTGTAACCTCCCGGACCCGGGTGCCACGCAACAGGTGCCCCGAGCCCGGTTCGCCACGTGACCTCAAGAGCATTTCCCCAAACGCCAAAGGCTGCCGACTAGCAGCGAGGGCCCATGTCTGATAGTGGGGAAACTATACCCTCATTTGTCAAAGTGTAGCACAACGGAAATTAAATAAATCATACAACAATAACAGTGGAAGCAGTAAAACAAACACAACGAAAATAAACTCCAGTAGTGGATATAACCAACAGTATATATAAAAATGATGCTACATGTTTCAAGTACTAAGAAAATAGCCATAACATGTTATACATCAATACAGTACACCAAAAATTAGAGTACAACAAATCAAAGAAAACAGCTGGCAGCGGCATCGCGAGCCTAGGCTCGGTCCCATGCCCTCTTACTTCTCTGCAACAGTCAAGTACCTGTATAGGGACTCTTGACCCTATCTACACCTGCAGTAACGAAATCTGTTTGGGCCGAAAAGCGTGACCCAAACAGGGTGTGAGAAATATATCTCAGTAGGCACCCACCAAAGGCTCATGCCCAACTGCGTGTAAGCATGCAACAACGGTGTGCAATAGTAAAATGCAATAAAGTAAGCAGTACTAAAAAGTAACTAACTTAACAATTAAATTTCCATTTTATTATTAATTTAGTTCATTATATACTAGAAATCACCACAGTGCAGTTGTAAACAAAATAGTCCACGCCCTCAGACAAGAAAACTCTTACCCTCGGGTAAGGAGAATCCATCCCGTAGGTATTTCCCTCAGGCCGAAACAAAAATTGAGCTCAGGCGTAGGAAGTGTCGCCCTCAGGCACAGAAGTCAAGCCCTAAGGCACGAAAGGTTTCCCTCAGGTGAAATACTACAGCCCTCGGGCTAAATAGTGTAGTGCCCACAGTGTAACACTCGAGACTTTTATGAGAAATATTTTGTTTTTATGTTATATAAATCATCAAAGGAATATTTCACTACACAAAACACTATATTGGCTTTCTTTACACGCAATCGCGGCCTTCCTTGATAGTTTGCGTCGTACGCAATGTCGAGTTTCACTAAACAATGATAATGCTATTAAACTATTATTAAAACTAGCCGTTATGAATAGTAATAACCACTTTTTGAAATTTTATAAATTTTATTTTTCAAAATGGACTTCATTTTTGGATTTGGAATATCGAAATTAGCCTAGGGTGAAATTTTGGTATTTTTCTGAAAAATTTCAATTTTTGATGAATAGTGAAACCACTAAGTGGTAGTTAAAAAACTGAATTTTTCACAAAACATAATTTTACCGCTTCTGTGAGTGGAATTTCGAAAATCCGAGAGACACGGTTAATATCAAGGACTAAAATGTGGTTCAATGACATGAAAATAATTTTTAGTGAATAGTAACTTTTTACTTTTTTACCACTGTTAAAAGAAAATAGTGTAATTACGGGTACAAATGATATTATTATTACCCTAACACATGTCCTAATTCTATTGGATAGGTTTAATTCGACCAAAAACAACCTTAGGAATAAATTATGACCATTTAGGCCCACTTGGATTAGATTATGACATTTATTATTAATTTATGTAAAGAAGGGTTAAAAATAGTTAAAATCAAAGTTTAATAAGTAAATAATTTTTAATATGGGGATATACATAAGATAAATTCAACGATAAATATTCACTGTAAATATAAAACAATTTCTTACATAATGGTATTTTATTTGTAATTTTTAGACATTAAATAATTTAATTTATTTATGACACAACGATGATGCAGTAATTACCTTAATAATGAAATATTGACATAATTGATTTTATAAATACCCAAATAAATGTAATTTGATACTTTTTATGAATTACTATAATTTTATATGTTAATATGACATTATATTATTGATTTAATTAAATTTTTTCTAACTAATCATTCTGTTAAGATTTTCACAAAAATCAATTACTAAATAGTGTCAAAATTGAAATAAAATAGTTTTTAAAACAAATATTATATTATTAATTGTTATTTTTTTCCTAAAAATCTAATGTTCGGCCAAACTACTTAGATAAGGTTATATATATTAATAATAAACAACTTGGGGTTCGTTTGGCTTTTTATAGTAAGTTTATAAACCTTATAGTGTAAGAACACAAGAAGACACGGTAAAAGTAAAATTATTTAAGTTAATGTTAAATCTAAATGATAAGGTTAAAATAGGAACCTAAACTTCTCTAAACTCTATTATATGAGAGGATTTCGACTCCTCCCCACATTAGCTTCGAAATAAATTAATTTGGAGCTATTTAAAACCGAATTTGGCTTTATAATAAAATAATATTTTTAGTTATTTCAAAGGTGCCCCTCTCCTCCCTTATAAAAGGTCACCTCCTCCCTCTCTTCCTCACTCCACTTTGAGCCTTCATGCGAGGCAAAACCCTTCCAATTTCTCCTCTCCACTTCCCTAGAGACATTCTAGAGGTCCTGGTCTTCTTAAAAGACCAATTTTAGTTCCCTAAAAGGAGGTCTCAATGAAGCGCTTCAAAGAAGAGGTAATGTCCGTTACCAATTCTTTCATCTTTATTTCTTCTTAAACTTATTCCTCTTTAGTTGTTTCATTATCAAGTAATAAAATCAGTATCACTCATATACTGATATGTTATTATAATTATTAAAACAACCCTATTTCACCATCTATCCATCCTACGGAAAATGAAATCACCGCGCATGCGTACGTACGGAATACCGTCTCCACGCCGTGGTGTAATCTATTTTCCACCACCACCTTACTTGGATGGGTATAATGGTGTAAATAATGACTATATATGATTATTTTAAAGTGATATTAATTCTTAAATATTATATATACACTCCAATACAATTCCACAATCATGGGAACGATATCATCGCTCGTGCGTACGTACGGAATACCGTCTCCATGATGTGATGTGACTTGTTCTACATGATCTTAATTGCATAATAATTATATAAATGAATTGAATGAATTAATATGATATATATTACACTAATAACATTCTGTAAATGAGGTATCTATAACCTAAAGAGAAGAATAAGAATTTATTTGACAAAACACGCATAAGAACAAAAAGTAATAAACACCCGAATAACAAGTAGTAATGAAATATTACTAATAAGAAGGTAAGAATATGACCATATATGATATAATAACAATGTGTATGATTCTGTAATAAGTCAATGACCTTATTTAAATCATTATACAGGAGGTTCAGACACTTACAAAGCAAATCGAATCTAAGGTAAGGGAAAATATCACAATCTCATTTTATATGAGATTGTTTATATGTTGGTATTTACTGGGGTGTATTGTATCATCCACATCCATGTTTCCTCAATATATAATATTATTTCCGTCCACCTACAATTGTTTAAATCCAATTGTACCCTCGAAGAGTTTTTAATAAATGATATGAAAGGAATCTTTTGTCGTTTTTCGTACGAGGTACTTTTTGACTTTTCCGACAAAAGTACGAGAAGAATGTTTTTTTAACTTATAAGTCATGAATGGATTGATAAAAAATTATTTCCATGATTCTTCCTCTACAAGTTTTCATGTTTATTTTTAATCAACTTATTTTAGTTTAAAACTGTATGACATGTTAAGAAAGGAAAAATGTTTTTGAAGTAAAAAAGACATTTTCCTCAAGAATGAAGTTCAAGAGTTTTATCAAAATTATTTTCCATCTAAGATAATAAAGGGTTATGTCTCTATCCCTATTATTAAATTGATTTGATTCTGTTGTGATGGAAATATTTTTATGAATTCCTTTATCTTATATGAATTGTTTTATGATGTCATGTTATTTAAGAATCCCATTTTTATTACATGGGTTATGCAATGATGTATGATTTATGATTTTGTGGCACACATAAGAATGGTTTCATTATGAGATGGGTGGGACCTATATCTCCATCCAATGAATTGGGTAATGATTTTATATCTCATGAGATAGACATGGATGGAACGACAGGTTAAACCGGTTCAGTGAAACAGGACTGAAACGAGGATTTAACTCGGTTCAAAAATTGACTTTGTCAACTAAGATAGTCTTGGAAATGAGTCTTGACTAATAAGAAATGATTCTCTATGATTATGTGTGTATTCCACAAAGCTTCATGTTTTAATTTATGATTATTGTGATTACATTTCACTACTATGATTTATCCCATGTTATGAAATTATGATCTCTTTTGTAGGTTATGATTTCAAAAATTTATGTTCTTATAAATATGATGTGATTGATATTTCTTTTGTTTACCCTTACTGAGCATTTGAGCTCACCCTTTTATATGTTTTCTTTCCCCAGGTTAGGAAGAATGTTATTAAGTAAGATATGACAAAAGGGACTATAGATATGGTGAAATAAATGGGAGACAGTGTAGAGGCTTTATGAACCAGTTATTTATGTTTTCCAGTTTCTAAAGACTCTATACCTATACAGTCCTTTCGTGGTTTTGTTATATGTTGTAATTAGTATGACTCAATTCTGATTTAATAACAATATATGTAAAGTATGGGTCATTATAGTTGGTATTAGAGGAAAGGTATAGTCAACCTTTGGAAACTAGGATGTGAAAGCCTTAGTAAGAACCCGAAGGATAAGTCTAAGCATAAAACACAATCTTAGTGTTTTAGAAATGGCCATGAATAACCTAGGATAAGACCTTAAGTGTGAAATTTTATTCTTGATTATGTGGTTTTCCTATTATAATTAGTGTTGCTCACACTATTCGTCTTGGTTTTAGTCTATGGCTGGAACCCAAAGGAACCGTGTTAATGCAGAATGCGACGGGCATTGCAATGATTGTCCCCCTGAGCAACCAAACGTTATGGGACCTGGAATGCAAAATCTTTTAACCATTCTCACACAACTTTCTCAAGCTATGAATCATGTAGGACATCCAAACTAGAAAAGGAAGGATCAACATTCTGTTGAATCCTTCATGAGGCAGCGTCCACCTTTTTTTAGCGGGTACAGTGATCCATTAGTTGCTGAACAATGGATTAGTACTACTGATAAGATATTTTCAGTTCTTCAATGTTCTGAACATGAAAAATTCATCCTAGCAGTGTATCGTTTGGAAGGAGATGCTGATCAACGGTGGAATATTATTAAGAATATGAGGCAAAGGGATGAAATTGATTCCATGGAATGGGACAAGTTCAAGAACTTATTTTTCAATAAGTACTTCCCTCATATTCTCCGAACAAAGATGGATAAAGAGTTTCTTTAACTGAAGAAAAAGGATGATGAATCTGTTGGTACCTATGAAGCAAATTTTACAAGACTTGCATGGTACGCTTCTAGTATTATTATCCAACCTGAGAGTAAGATCGATCGATTCTTTAGTGGCTTAAAACCAAGTCTTCGAAGGGCCTTATCCATAAGGGGCTTCAACAGCTATGAGGAAATCGTTCGATGTGCTCTCAAAGTTGAAATGGAGATTGGAGTAACCCATTAGTCATATGTGTTTGATAAGAAGAGGAAAATGGAATTCAAAATAAAATTTAAAGAGCACACTGAAAATAAGATGAGCTTTCCTTTATGCTCAATGTGTGGAAAGAAACATGGAGGGAGTTGTCTTAAAGGGACAAGTAAATGTTTCAAATGCAGAAAGGAAGGTCATCAGGCATTTGAATTCTGTAATGATGGGAAGAAGATGTCTAATGATGCAAACAAAGGAGGGGATACATAGAATAAACCTACTACAATTCAATGTTTCAAGTGCATGGAGATGGGGTATTATACCAATAAATGCCCTAATCAAAGGGTTGTTGATGATGATCAACATCAACAAAATCATAAGGCTAAAGACAAAGGAAAGTCACATGCAATTTCTATCAGCGATGTGGAGTACGATAATGATGTGGTGAAAGGTACACTTACTATCCAATCTATAGTAGAAAATGTTTTATTTGATTCTGGATCCACCCAATCTTTTATTTCTGAAGAATTTTCTAATAGTATCACCATATTACCTCAACAATTAGATGTTGAGTTAGCTATGACAACACCTAATAGCACAATAGTTGCATCAAAATTTTATAATTCTTCCCCGATTGAAGTTTGTGGGAAAGTGCTTCCTGCAAATCTTGTGATCCTTCCTATAATGGAATTTGATTTGATTCTTGGCATGGATTGGATTTATTTATATGGAGCCCATATCAATTTCCAAAGAAGGGAAGTCACATTTCATATTCTTGATCAATCTATGATCGTCTATCGATGCAAGGATGAACATATCCTTCCAGTGGAAATTTATTCCATCTTATGGGTCTTGATTCCACTAAATTAGGGTTGTTTATCTCAAATGGTTGGTGAGAAACTCACGATTAATAATATACCCATTGTACGGGATTTTGATGATGTCTTTCCGGAGGAATTGCCGGGTCTTCCACCAAATCGTGAAGTTCAGTTTTCAATAGAACTCGTACCGGGTGCTTTGCCTATTTCAAAGACACCTTATAGAATGACCCCAATTGAGTTGCATGAATTGAAGAAGCAACTCCAAGAGAATCATGATAATGGATTCATACACCCTAGTGCGTCACCTTGGGGAGAACCTATTCTATTTGTTAAGAAGAAATATGGATCAATGAGACTCGGCATTGATTATCGAGAACTTAACAAGATCACTAGCAAGAACAAATACCCTATCCCACGCATTGATGACTTATTTGACCAACTACGTGGAGCTCAATACTTTTCCAAGATTGATCTTCATTTAGGGTATCATCAATTAAGGTTCAAAAGGGAGGATATACCAAAGACGGCTTTCCGTATAAGGTATGGACACTATGAATTTATATTGATCCCATTTGGTCTTACTAATGCCCCTGCTATCTTCATGGATCTTATGAATAGAGTCTTTAGAGACTATCTTGATCATTTTGTGGTAGTCTTTATAGACGATATTCTTGTCTATTCAAAGACCAAGGAATAACATGAAGATCACTTGAGAATTATATTGAAGACCCTGAGAAAGGAGAAGCTTTATGCCAAATTTACCAAGTGTGAATTTTGGCTTCAAAGAGTTTCATTTTTTGGTCACATAATCTCAAAAGAGGGGACATATGTGGATCCAGCAAAAACAGAGGTTATCAAAAGATGGTCGAGACCAACAACAGTAATTGAGATCTGAATTTTTCTTGGTTTGGATGGATATTATCGACGTTTTGTGAAAGATTTTTCATGATTATCTAATCCACTCACCAAGTTGACTCGGAAAGGAGTGAAGTTTTTTTGGATGGAAGAATGTGAAGAGAATTTCAAGGAGTTGAAAAGAAGGTTATCCAGTGCACCTATCCTCACACTGACATGTAGTGGAGAAAAGTTTGTGATCTATAGTGATGCATTCAAGAAGGGATTGGGGAGTGTTTTTATGAAAAATGATATGGTGATAGCTTATGCCTCACAACAATTGAAAATCCATGAGAAAAATTACCCAACTCATTATTTGGATTTAGCTGCGGTAAGCATTACATTAAAGATTTGGAGGCATTATCTTTATGAAGAAAGGTGTGACATTTATATTGATCATAAAATTTTAAAGTATATTTTCACACAAAAGGAGATTAATATGCACCACAGAAGATGGTTGGAGCTGATTAAGGATTACGACTGCTCAATTCATTACCACCCTGGGAAAGAAAACAAGGTGGCAGATGTATTAATTCGACAAGACCATGCCCATTTATCAATGATGAGGATCACAAAAGATCCAATATTTATGGATTTACAGAGGATGGATCTTAGAATTATAATGGAAGGGGGAAAATCGTATCTTTCTCAAATAAATGTTCAACCATCTATACATGTGAAGATTAAAGAGGCACAAAAAGAAGGTGAGAAATATTCCTGAATTCAACCTTGATTGTGATGGGATAATAAAGTTGAGGAATTGGGTTTTTGTACCTCCCATCCAAGAATTAAAGAAGGAGCTGCTGGATGAGCCTCACAGTTCTTCATTCTTTATTCATCCTGGAAGCATGAAGATGTATAGGGACCTGAAACAGTACTTCTGGTGGGATGGCATGAAAAGAGATTTTTCTAAATATGTCTCCCGATGCTTGGTTTTTCAGCAAGTTAAAGCTGAGAGATAGAAGTATAAGGGGATGTTACAACCATTACCCATACCCAAATGGGAATGGGAAAACATCACTATAGTCTTTGTCATAGGACTTCCTAAAACATCCAAAGGCAATAATGCTATCTGGGTCATATTTGATCATCTTACAAAGTCTGCACACTTCATTCCTATTAGAAAGGATTTCTCTCTGGATCAGCTTGCCAGGATATATGTAAAGGAAGTGGTAAGATTGCATGGAGTACCACTTTCTATTATTTCTGATCTGGATCTGAGATTTACCTCAATGTTCTGACGAAGTCTTCAACATACTCTGGATACAGAGTTGAGTTTCAGCACTGCTTATCATCCTCAGACAGACGGTCAGTCTGAGAGAACAATTCAAACTCTAGAAGATATATTGAGAGCATGCTCTATGGATTTCAAAGGTGGTTGGGATCAACACCTACCTTTGGTGGAAATTTCTTATAATAATATCTTTCACTCTAGTATTCAGATGGCTCCTTATGAATCTCTCTATGGAAAGAAATGCAGGAGTTTAACTTGTTGGGATGAAGTTGGGGAAAAAAAGCTATTAGGACCTGATCTTGTTGATGAGATGGCAGAAAAGGTCAGATCTATTCAACAACACATCAGAGCAGCTCAGAGTCGACAAAAAAGTTATGCCGACAAGCGAAGAAAAGACCTAGAGTTTGAAGTGGGTGATAAAGTGTTCTTACGAATATCTCCCTGGAAGAGGGTCATGAGATTTGGAAAGAAGGGGAAGTTGAGCCCTAGATATATCGGTCCTTTCGAAATACTGGATCGTGTTGGAATGGTAGCTTACCGATTGGCGCTTCCACCGAATCTCTCTCAAGTTCACGATCTGTTCCATGTATCTCTCCTGAGAAAGTACATACCTGATCTTTCACATCTACTCAGCTCAGAAGTTGTACCGCTGGAGCAAAATCTTTCTTTATGATGAACAGTCGATAGAGATTCTGGATCGTAGCGAAAATGTCCTAAGAAACAAGACCACTCGCTTGGTGAAAGTTTTATGGAGGAACCAACAATTAGAAGAAGCTACATGGGAGCTTGAGGATATGATGAGGGAGAGGTATCCTCATCTGTTTGTTACAATGTGACAAATTTCGAGGGAGAAATTCATTTTAAGGGGGGTAGAATGTAACACCGGAGACTTTTATGAGAAATATTTTGTTTTTATGTTATATAAATCATCAAAGGAATCTTTCACTACACGCAACACTAGCATGGATTTCTTTACACAAAATCTCAGCCTTCCTCGATAGTTTGCGTCGTACACAATGCTGAGTTTCACTAAACAATGACATGCTATTAAAATATTATTAAAACTAGCTGTTATGAATAGTAATAACCACTTTTTAAAATTTTATAAATTTTATTTTTCAAAATGGACTTCATTTTTGGATTCGAAATATTGAAATTAGCCTAGGGTGAAATTTTGGTATTTTTCTGAAAACATTCATTTTTTGATGAATAGTGAAACCACTATGTGGTAGTTAAAAAACTGAATTTTTCATAAAACATAATTTTACCGCTTATGTGAGTGGAATTTTGAAAATTCTAGAGACACAGTTAATATCAAGGACTAAAATGTGGTTCAATGAGATGAAAATAATTTTTGGTGAATAGTAACTTTTTACTTTTTGTTACCACTGTTAAAAGTTAATAGGGTAATTAAGGGTACAAATGATATTATTATTACCCTAACACATGTCTTAATTCTATTGGATAAGTGTAATTCGACCAAAAACAACCTTAGGAATAAAATATGACCATTTAGGCCCACATGGATTAGATTAGAACATTTATTATTAATTTATTTAAAGAAGGGTTAAAATAGTTAAAATCAAAGTTTAATAAGTAAATAATTTTTAATATGGGGTTATACATAAGATAAATTAGACTATAATTATTCATTAGAAAGATAAAATAATTTCCTACATAATGGTAGTTTATTTGTAATTTTTATAAATTAAATAACTTAATTTATTTATGACACAACGATGATGCAGTAATTAACTTATTAATGAAATATTGACATAATTGATGTTATAAATACCCAGATAAATGTAATTTGAGAATTTGTATGAATTAAAATAATTTTATATGTTAATATTACATGTTATTATTGATTTAATTAAATTTTTTCTAACTAATCATTCTGTTATGATTTTCACAAAAATCAATTACTAAATAGTGTCAAAATAGAAAAAAAAAATAGTTTTTAAAATAGATATTATATTATTAATGGTTATTTTATTCCTAAAAATCTAAGGTTCTGAAAAATGACTTAGACAAGGTTATATATATTAATAATAAACAACTTGGGGTTCGTTTGGCTTGTTATAGTAAGTTTATTAACCTTATAGTGTAAGAACACAAGAAGACACGGTAAAAGTAAAATTATTTAACTTAATGTTAAATCTAAATGATAAGGTTAAAATAGGATCCTAAACTTGTCTAAATTATATTGGATGAGATAATTTAGACCCATACTCACCTTATCTTAGAAATAAATCAATTTGGATCTATTTAAAACCGAATTTGGATTTATAATAAAATAATATATTTAGTTATTCCAAAGGTGCCCCTCTCCTCCCTTATAAAAGGACACCTCCTCCCTCTCTCCCTCACACCACTTTGAGCCTTCCAACTCGGCCAACCCCTGGAAATTTCTCCTCTCCACTCCCCTAGAGACATTCTAGAGGTCCTGGGATTATTCAAAGACCAATTTTAGTGCCCTAAAAGGAGGTCTCAAAGAAGCGTTTCAAAGAAGAGGTAATGTCCGTTACCGATTCTTTCATCTTTATTTCATCTTCCACTACTTCTTCTTTAGTTGTTTAATTATGAAGTAATAACATCAGTATCACTCATAT
The DNA here is from genome assembly GCA_963277665.1 of Viscum album. NCBI lineage: Eukaryota > Viridiplantae > Streptophyta > Magnoliopsida > Santalales > Viscaceae > Viscum > Viscum album. The sequence continues at coordinate 79,776 of CAUJRU010002314.1, forward strand.
ACTTATATGTTATTATAAGAATTAAACAAACCTATTTCACCATCTATCCATCCTACGAAAAATGATATCACCGTGCGTGCGTACGTACGGAATACCGTCTCTACGCCGTGGTGTAATCTATTTTCCACCTCCACCTTACTTGGATCGGTATAATGGTGTAAATAATGACTATATATGATTATTGTAAAGTGATATTGATTATGAAATAGTATATATACACTCCAATAAAATTCCACAATCATGGGAACGATATCATCGCTTGTGCGTACGTACGGAATACCGTCTCCACGATGTGATGCGACTCGTTCTACATGATCTTCATTGAATAATGATTATATAAATGAATTTAATGAATTAATATGATATATATTACAGTAATAACATTCTGGAAATGAGGTATCTATAACCTAAAGATAAGAATAAGAATTTATTTGACAAAACATGCATAAGAACAAAAAGTAATAAACACCCGAATAACAAGTAGTAATGAAATATTACTAATAAGAAGGTAAGAATATGATCATATATGATATAATAACAATGATTACGATTCTGGAATAAGTCAATGACCTTATCTAAATCATTATACAGGAGGTTCGGACACTTACAAAGCAAATTGGACCTAAGGTAAGGGAAAATATCACACTCTCATTTTATCTGAGATTGTTTATACGTTGGTATTTACTGGGGTGTATTTTATCATCCATATCCATTTTTCCTCAATATGTAATATTATTTCCATCCACCTACAATTGTTTAAATCCAATTTTACCCTTTGGTGAGTTTTTAGTAAATGATATAAAAGGAATATTTTGTCGTTTTTCGTACGAGGTACTTTTTGACTTTTCCGACAAAAGTACGAGAAGAATTTTTTTTAACTTATACGGCATGAATGGATTTTTAAAACATTATTTCCAAGAATCTTCCTCTACAAGTTTTCAATTTTATTTTTAATCAACTTCTTTTAGTTTAAAATTGTATGACATGTTAAGAAAGGAAAAATGATTTTGATGTAAAAAAGGATATTTTCCTTAAGAATGGAGTTCAAGAGTTTTATCAAAATTATTTTCCATATAAGATAATAAAGGGTTCTTTCTCTATCCCTATTATTACATTGATTTGATTATGTTGTGATGGAAATATTTTTATGAATTCCTTTATATTATATGAATTGTTTTTTTATGTCATGTTATTTAAGAATCCCATTTTTATTACATGCGTTATGCAATGATGTATGATTTATGATTTTGTGGCACACATAAGAATGGTATCATTATGAGATGGGTGAGACCTATATCTCCCTCCAATTCATTGGGTAAAGTTTTTATATCTCATGAGATAGACATGGCTGGAACGGCAGGTTAAACCGGTTCAGCGAAACAGGACTCAAACGAGGAATGAACTCGGTTCAGAAATGGACTTTGTCCACTAAGATAGTCTTGGAAATGAGTCTTGAATAATTAGAAATGATTCTCTATGATTATGTGTGTATGCCACAAGGCTTCATGTTTTAAGTTAGGATTATTGTGATTACATTTCACTACTATGATTTATCCCATGTTATGAAATTATGATCTCTTTTGCAGGTTAAGATTTCCAAAATTTATGTTCTTATGAATATGATGTGATTGATATTTCTTTTGTTTACCCTTAATGAGAATTTTAGCTCACCCTTTTGCATGTTTTATTTCCCCAGGTAAGGAAGAATGTATTAAGTAAGATATGACAAAAGGGACTATAGATATGATGAAATAAATGGGAGACAGTGCAGACGCTTTATGAAACAGTTGTTTATGTTTTCCAGTTTCTAAGGACACTATACCTTTACGGTCCTTTCATGGTTTTGTTATATGTTGTAATGAGTATGCTTCAATTATGATGAAAAAACAATGTATGTAAATTATGGGTCATTATACACAGGCTAATCAAAACAACACCCTCAGGCTAAACAGGTAATCGGGTCATACCCAACATATCAAAATGCAGTAAACAAGCAATTCCTCTCAAGGAAATTCTACAATTACTACATTTAAGGCATACCCTTGGGTATCCTGGCCAAATGGCTTAACAGTGAAACACACCCCCGGGGTGGTTTCAAATCCAAGCAATGATTCCAACCAGAATTTTTTTATCACAATTAAATACCAAATCAATTTTAGGCATTAAATATAGCAACTGACTCACCCACATGACACCCCAACATGGGTTCGTGGCACAAGAACGCACAAAAATGCACGAGAGTTGGAAAAATAAACACAAATCCACCTACCTTATACGTCAATGAGTGTTATACCTGAATGCCAACTCCTGAAATGACCATAAAAGGTGTAGATCCAACGAAGAGAAAAAACAAAACAAAATAAAATAACTTACGTTAGAAGAAGAATTGGTAAGAACGTTACCTGGAGAGGAGAGGGCTTAACCGTGCAGTTCCAACGAAATCGTCCGAAGCCGAAACGGATTCCAGACCAACGCCTGGTGGATCATCAAAGATCTGTCCTCCTCATTTGGCTCCAAAACGGTTCAAGAGTTTCCTCTACCAAATGAGGAGGCTACATCCTATTTTAAGCCGAAAAACAAAGTACATGGTGTGTACTTCTTGAGTATACGATGTGTAATTCTTTCATTTAACTACTCATTTGGCGGCACCGCCATACTATTCATCCGTCGACATGAGTACATGGCATGTACTCCCAAGTACACGTCATGTACTGTCGCCCAGTTGGCGGTGACTCCACCGCCTTACTGTTTAATCCTGCTGACTGACTACACGGCGTGTAAGGTTCCACTACACGACATGTAGTTGGTTCCTACACCCTTCGTCACCAGCATGGCTACACGCCCCGTGTACTAATCCCAAAACGGCCAAAAGTACATGGATTGTGGAAAAGTACATGGTGTGTAGTTCCAAAATTTAGAATTCTTCCCCATTTTCCATATTTTCTCAAAAACACTTAAGGAAAAGGAAAAAGAAGAAGCCCGTACCTCAAAAATACGAACTG